>JACXGI010000623.1:23902-125154 GCA_016801175.1 Esox masquinongy
CTTTGGACGTACAGGGATTGGATAGCCCTCAGAAGGGACCTCCTCACCCCATACTCCCGCAGCACCTCCCACAGTATCTCCCGGGGGACCCGGTCATACGCCTTCTCCAGATCCACAAAACACATGTAGACTGGATGGGCATATTCCCAGGCCCCCTCCAGGATCCTTGCAAGAGTAAAGAGCTGGTCGGTTGTTCCACAACCAGGACGGAATCTGCATTGTTCCAATTCAATCTGAGGTTCGACTATCTGCTGAACCCTCCTTTCCAGTACCTTTGAGTAGACTTTCCCAGGGAGGCTGAGAAGTGTGATACCCCTGTAATTGGCACACACCCTCTGGTCCCCCTTTTTGAACAGGGGAACCACCACCCCGGTCTGCCACTCCTTTGGCACTGTCCCCGTCTCCCACGCAATGTTGAAGAGGCATGTCATCCAAGACATCCCCTCCACACCCAAAGCTTTCAAAATTTCTGGACGGATCTCGTCAATCCCCGGAACTTTGCCACTGTGGAGTTGTTTGACTACCTCAGTGACTTCTGCCAAGGAGATTCCCCATCAGCCTCCAGACCTGCCTCCACTATAGAGGATGTGTTAGTGGGATTTAGGAGTTCCTCAGTGTTCCTTCCATCGCCCAATTACCTCCTCAGTTGAGGTCAACAGTGTCCCATCCTTACTGTACACAGCTTGTATGGTTCCCCGTTTTCCCCTCCTGAGGTGGCGGACGGTTTTCCAGAAGCACCTTGGTGCCGACCGAAAGTCCTTCTCCATGGCTTCCCCGAACTCCTCCCACACCCGCTGTTTTGCCTCTTTCACAGCAGAGGTCGCAGCCCTTTGGGTCCGTCGGTACACTGCAACCGTCTCCGGAGTCCTCCGGGATAACATATCCCGAATGGCCTCCTTCTTCAGGAGGCCAGAACTCTAACAACAAACGACAACTCGAGTTCAGATCAGGGAGGCCGTTCCTCCCTATCACGCCTCTCCAGGTGTCTCCATCATTGCCCATGTGCGCGTTGAAGTCCCCCAGCAGAATTATGGAGTCCCCTACTGGAGCCCCATACAGGACTCCATTCAGGATCTCCATGAAGGCCAAATACTCCGAACTGGTGTTCGGGGCATATGTGCAAACAACAGTCAGAGCCCCCCCCCCCCACAACCCGTAGGTGTAGGGAGGCGACCCTCTCATCCACCGGGGTAAACTCCAACATAGCGGCACTCAGCCGGGGGCTTGTGAGTATCCCAAACCCCGCCCGGCACCTCACACCCTGGGCAACTCCAGAGAAGAATAGAGTCCATCCCCTATCCAGGAGTACGGTTCCAGAAGCGAGACTGTGCATGGAAGTAAGCCCCACCAGATCTAACCGATAGCGCTCCACCTCCCCCACAAGTTCCGGTTCCTTCCCCCACAGAGAGGTGACGTTCCACGTCCCCAGAGCCAGCCCCTGCCGCCCAGGTCTGGTCCATCGAGTCCACCCATATGACAGCTCACCTGACCCCAGCGGTTCCTCCCATGAGTGGTGGGCCCATAGGATGGAGAGGGGGGTGCCACGATGCTTTTTCGGGCTATGCCCGACCGGGCTCTGTGGCAAACCCGGCCACCAGGCGCTCGCCGGCGAGCCCTCCCTCTGGGCCTGGCTCCAGACAGGGGCCCGGGGCTTCCTCCAGGCAGGGTAATTCGTCCTCTTCCTCGCTTGTGCATAGGGTTTTTTTTTAACCATTCTTAGTCTGGCACCTCCCCTAAGACCACTTTGCCATGGGAAACCCTACCAGGAGCACTAAGGCCCAGACAACACAGCCCTCAGGTTCATAGGAACACACAAACCTCTCCACCACGATAAGGTGATGGCTCCCGGAGAGGCATTTTATAAATGATATTTATAATGTGTTCCTATTGTAACTATAGGGTCAAATTAGGATAAGACCATATTCTTGCCTGCCAAACTCAGTAGTGCCACAAAAAGTATTTGTCTCTAGTCACAATTTGAAGCAAGTTAGGGGGAAAATGGCCTTGCTGAAATTACCCCCCCCATTCTTGGGACTGCAAAGTCTGGCACACTTCATAATCATTTTGGTAGCTCATGTTGACCACCTGACTGTACCACAAAAAAAGTATTTGACTCTAGTCACAATTTTTAGCCAGTTTGGGAGGGGATCATTTCAGCAAGGCCTTTTTCCTGCCTGCCGAAATTATCCCCCCCAAACTGTCTTAAAATTGTGACTAGAGTCAAATACTTTTTGTGGGATACTCAGGTGGTCGGCATGAGCTACCAAAATTATTATAAAGTGTGCCAGACTTTGAAGTCTCAAGACTAAAAATTATACATAATATTACGGCTGATCGGTGTATATTGTTGTGCGACGGCTGAAAAGTACAGAGTGGATGACTATTTCTGAGAGAAAAAAGTTTGAACATCTGAGCAGGGTCAAAACGTTGAAGGGCAAGGATATTTCCAGAAGACCACACAGCCTGCTGCTATTCTATTTATACTTTTACCCCAGCCATTACATTATTTGCTGAAATAACATGAGAAACATTTATTAATGGAACTAAAGTGTATTTTTGTACAAAGATAACTGTAGATGGTCTTCCTTACAATAAATGTTGATTAGCTAACGACTACGTTACCTACGAGGGGACATACAACCTCGTCAGAAAATTGAGTCTTAACATTACATCATTCTGTCACGCATTAGCGCCAAGTTTGAATATTTAGCTAGTCACCATTAATCATTGTGTTAAACTGACTAAAGTTTATTATTAAGTTTACTTCCACCACAAATAGCATCTATGAACTGTATGGCTTTTATTAGCCAGTAGGCCTACTAATATCTACTTATTACTTGGAATAGTCTTAAGAATTGAGCAATTGCTAGAGAGACTGAAGATGGACTTTACACTGCCAAAGCTATTTCATTTCATGGTACAACATTTGTTTTTCTTTCATTTATGAATGACATTGATACAATAACTACCAGTATAGGTGAAGATAACTGACTATTTCGTTAAGTGAAAAGAGAGATTTGTGGAAGTCCCTCCTCTTTTACTACAAAAGGGGTTGTATTCCATAGGTTATTACCCCAAAAAGTATGCATGGATGCATACTTCGAATCTTCAAATCCATCAGAAATAGTTGCAATATAACCGTAAACAGCTTTATTTTAGGCTTATTATACCACTACTGAAGATTGTAGCGAGCAAAATTTTTGTCTATCCTGAACAAATCCTACTGTAATGCGTAATTTGTTAGGTCTGCGGTGAGACTCAAACACCCATTGCTTGCGTGAAAGGCCACATCTCTAACCACTACACTATTTAACAAGTCACGCTCACAACTCACCCACCCACCCACGGTAACATGGTTTGAATCAAGGTTTCTTTTGTTCCTAAAATTCTTTTATTTTCTCATTCCTTCTAGCTTTTGGAAGTATTAAAAAATGTCAGTTTTGTTCTTGACAACAAAACTTTCTCCTTCAATGAAAATGGTGACTCAGATGACGGTTATGATTTGATAAAGTGGACAAAAGACAAAGTCACAAGAAAATTTGAAGAAATAGGGAGATACCTCATGTCAGATGGAAATAGGTTGAGCATTATTTGGCCCACAGCCAACAACACGGTAAGGGCAACATGAATAACACCAACAATTTACTTCTCTTTATGCACACCAGGGTGGGATTTTCTAACTGGAATCCTTTGAAGAATTTTACATTTGTCCTCTACTTCCAGGTTCCCCAGTCTAAATGCTCAAATTCTTGCACTGCCGGGTTTAAGAAGAATGTACTGAATGTATCTTGCTGTTACGAGTGTGTCCCATGTTTAGAAGGGACCTTCACCAACAGTAATGGTAAGTTGTTTCCTATTTGCCCAATGTGCTCCATTTCTCCAATCCACTCTATACAGTGCCCTTGTCAAATCATGTCTCAGTTATGTACCTCACAATGGAATATGAAAGATAGACATAACCAATCTCTCTGTTTTTCCGCCTGTCATATACCAGCAAGAATGTCAAATGTGTCCAAATGGCAATTGGTCTAATGCTGGGTGGACAAATTGCCAGCTAATAGAGGAAACCTATCTCAGATGGAACGACGGCCATCCCATTGTCCTTGTGATTTCAGCAGTGTTAGGAGAGGTCCTACTGCTCGTTATCCTCATTGTTTTCGTAACGCACAAAGAGTCTCCGCCCATGAAAAGGGCTGAAGTTAAAATGTCCTGTGTTATGATGGCTGGGCTAGCTGTGAGTTTTGCAAGCGTGATTTGTTTCATGGGGAAACCAAGCCCCCATCTCTGTCAGGCTCGGCAGACCATGTACGGCTTGGGCTTCACACTGTGTCTCCTGCATTCTTGTCAAATCCTTCCGCACATTTCTGGCCTTTCTAGTCTTAAATCCAGAGAAACAGTAACATCATACTACTTACTGCTGTTCAGATGGTTATTTGCACCCTCTGGCTAATCTTTGACTCTCCCAAAGTAGGCGACACATCCCAACAGAGTTTGCAGGTCCTGCTCCACTGCAATGTGGGCTCAAGGTTTATAGGTTTTGGCATAATGCTGAGCTACATAGCCCTGCTGGCCTTGGTGGGATTTGTCTTGGCCTACAATGGCAGGAAAGTCCCACAGGAGTTCAGAGAAACAAGTTACATTATCTTTAGCATGCTTATGTACCTCTTCGTGTGGGTGTGTTTCATCCCTATATATATTATCAAGAGTGAACGAAGCGCCACTATCCAGGCCTCAGCTATTTTAGTTTCCTGCTACGGAATTGTCTTCTGCCACTTCCTTCCCAGGTGCTATGAAGTAGTTCTACTCCACACTGGGTCCAAGGGAGCAAGGATCAGGGAGAGGATGTCCATTCTGTTGCACATCAATTGGCCTCAGTTGGATATTGTTCGCATAAACGCTGGAGTCAACACTGAGTCAACACTGAGGGCCACATCTCCTCACACATCCCCTTACAGCCCCTCACCCCCTCACACCTCTCACAGCCCCCCATCCCCTCACAGCCCCTCATCCCATCACAGCCCCTCATCCCCTCACAGACCCTCATCCCCTCACACCCCGCACAGCCCCTCATCCCCTCACAGCCCCTCATCCCCTCATAATCCTCACATCCCCTCACAGCCCCTCATCCCCTCACAGCCCCCCATCCCCAGGCAATCCTTGGACAGGGCCTTTGAGTCCATCAAGCATGATTGGGACAGCCATATTTCTTGTTTTGGCCCCAATTTAATTGGACAACAACTTATAAAGTTTTCAGATTTGAAAGATATAACAAATTATTAGAATCTTCATTATATATGTGTACATTTTTTTTATTGTATATTGTTACCTCTTGTCAAGAGGACAATTGATGTTGTTTGTATTTTCATTTTAAGAATGTGAAAAGAGAGAGGAATTATCTTTATAAGATGACTCCAGGGCTGTCCAACCCTGTTCCCAGTAGGTCTCCAGGAACAGGGTTTGCCAGCCCAGACTTACTTCTTATACTTCTTTAAAAAGAATACATCAGACTTATTGTATTGGAACTACACTAGACAGAAATATAAACACGACATTAAGCATACTGATAAAAAGCATGTTTCTATCAAATATGCACATTGCTGTTTACATCCCCGTGAGCATTTCTTGCTTTGTTAAGATAATTTATCCACCTGACACACAGGTATCAAACTGGATTCACAGAGGGCCGAGTGTCTGCAGGTTTTCACTCTCACCTCATAGTTGATTGACTAATTAGGTTACTAATTAATTAAGATCTACCCTCACCTGGTCATCTTGGTCATCATCAGGGAACCAAGTAGAATTGGTTATACACCTGTGAACAGGCGCAAATCATAAAGCCGACTAGACAGCATGATCATTACACAGGTTCCTTGTTCTGGACTAAAACAATATGCCCTTCAACTGTAAATAAATGCACAGTTTTGTAATGCAATAAAATGCCACAGACATCTTAAGGAAGCATGCAATTGGCCATCAGTGGGTGGCCACAATCTTTGGTGTTGACCAGCTTGGTCCATGTCTGTCTTATTGTGTTCAACCACTGCCTGAAACACATTCGCTTTTCACAATTAAATTCCCTATAAGTCTCTTGCTGTGTGTGTTACATTTGTTATTAATTATTTAACAATTTGTTGTGATAGATCTGAGAGGCGGCACCAGGGACTGATGAGGAGGCAACAGCGGCTCTGTTAGCAGGGAGGGCAGCAGTTGGTGGTGTCTGGCTAGAATGGGCAGCAATGGTTTTGTATTGGCATCGGCAACAACTGGTGGCAGCAGCAGGAGGCAGTGTGGGATCAGGCAGGACTGAGCTGGGGCCAGGGACAGGTTGAGCTTCAACAGCAAGGGGATGGACAGGGAATGAAGGCAGGACTGAGGAGGCAGCAGGAGGCAGTGTGGGATCAGCCAGGACTGAGCTGGGGCCAGGGAAAGTTTGTGCTTCAACAGCAAGGGGATGGACAGGGAATGAAGGCAGCACTGAGGAGGTAGCAGACTTGGCAGGACCATGGTATCCATCAGACTGCTGACTGTGGGCTCATGTATGGCCCTCACAACCCCCTTTGCCTGTCAGCTCCCTGGTGATCTGAAAAACACAGCAGAACTAATCAAAACACCCTTCAATGTTGTGCCAATTCTTATTTTAAAAACCAAAATAAAATAAGCATTTTTTAAAAGCCTTTTCATACCTTTTTGGTACTGTTCGTTTTTAAAATAGACCCAAATGTGGAGGTAATGCTGTGCTAAAAGATGGGCAAGGATACATCAAAATGTATTTTAAAATAAGATATCAAATATCTTAATTTTAAGTGTATCAAAATAAACTACAAAATACAGCAGCCACACCATGTATCAAAATAAACTACTGTATTTTTGTATTTTAAAAATGCAAATACTAGAAATACTTTTACAATGGAGCATGAAATCACTTTACAAACCTTCCATCTATCGGCCTATTTGATCTATCCCTTCACCAGTACACTGACTCAGTTGATTAACTTGACAATGTTTGATAGCAACAGCTTTTCTCTGCCAAACAAGTCATGCGATAAATCTGACATATGCAACCAGTTAACAGATCAAATATTCACAAATCCCTGTGATCACCCAGATGAAGGTTAGTTTTAAAGTAACTAACTGTTTAATGTGTAACTAACAGTTTGCTAATGACTCATAATTGTATCCTAATTTAGTTACTTGGTGTTTGGTAATGAAGGGCCTACTTGGCATCAGCAACACTGACTCAATGACAAACAAGTCATTCATAAGAAGACAACTGATGGCACCTTTATTCATAGCAACTAATTAATTAACAATTTTATTGTTAATCATAAATACACTGCTCAAAAAAATTAAGGGAACACTTAAATCACACATCAAGTCTTGATAAAGGAAATTTATTAAAGATCAAAATCTTTACTGTACATTGTGTAATTCGTTGAGAACAAAGTGCACTGAACTTGAACTTGACTTGAATGTAACAACGGTCAATGGAAACCAAAACCACCAACAGATTGATGGCTGGATTCGAACTCACACCAAAAATCAAAGTAAGCAATTGAAATCGCAGGCTGTTCCAACTTGCATGAACTTCATTACGGCAACTCATAATGTGACTCAGTAGTGTATGGCCCCCACATGCCTGTATGCACTCCGGACAACATCTGGGCATGCTCCAGATGAGATGGCAGATGGTGTCCTAGGGGATTTCCCCTCGGACCTGAGCTCCTGGACAGTCTGTGGCACTACTTGGGGCGTCGAATGCACCAATACATAACATCCCAGAGGTTCTCAACAGGATTCATGTCTGGGGAACGTGAGGGCCAGTCAATGGCATCAATACCTTCGTCATCCAGGAACTGCCTACACACTCTGGCCACATGAGCCCATTAATTTTCCTGCACCAGGAGGAACCCAGGGCCCACTGTGCCAGTTTAAAGTCTGATGATGGATCTGAGGATTTCATCCGGATACCTAACAACAGTCAGGGTATCGTTGACTAGCACATGGAGGACTGTGCGACCCTCCAAGGATATGCCTCCCCAGACCATCACTGACCCACCGCCAAACCGGTCATGCTGGATGATGTTGCAGGTTGCATAACATTCACCACGGCGTCTCCAGACTGTTTTACGTCTGTCATATGTGCTCAGTGTGAACCAGCGCTCATCTGTGAAGAGAACAGGTTCCAATGGTGGACCTGACAATTCTGGTATTCACTGGTATGTGCTGATCAAGCTGCACGGTGCTGGGCTGTGAGCACAGGTCCCACAAGAGGACATCGAGCCCTCATGCCTCCCTCATGGAGTTTGGTCAGAAACATGCACCCCAGTAGCCCGCTGGAGGTCATTTTGTAGGGCTCTGGCAGTGCTCCTCCTGTTCCTCCTTGCACAAAGGAGAAGATACCGGTCCGGCTGCTGGGTTAATTCCCTTCTACAGCCCTGTCCAGCTCTCCTCGTGCAACGGGCCGTCTCCTGGTATCTCCTCTATGCTCTTGAGACTGTACTGGGAGACACAGCAAACCTTGTGATGACACGTATGGATGTGCCATCCTGGAGGAGCTGGACTACCTGTCCAACCTGAATGGGCTGCAGGTACCGCCTCATGCTACCAGTAGTGACAAGGACACTAGCAAAATGCAAAACTAGAGAAGAATCAGTCAGTAGGATAACGAGAGAGCAATTGTCTGTGGCTACCGCCTGCAAAACCATTCCCTTTTTGGGGGTTGTCTTGCTGTTGCCTCTCCAGTGCACCTGTTTTCAGTTTCATTTGCACCAAAACAGGTGACATTGATTCACAATCGCTTATGCTTCCTAACTGGACAGACTGATATCCCATGAAGTTTAATTTACTTTGTGTTATACTGTGATGATTGTCTTCTTCACTGCTGTTCTCCTTGCTCCATCTTGATACCTGGGGAGAGGATGGATAATAATTGTGATCAATTGTTTATTTATTAATCATTGGACACCTATTTGGAAGTTCAACACAAACATTTTAGCACTTTGTCAACAGTTATTAAATGATCAATATGTTTTGATTTTAAATGTAGCCAGAAACATAATCACAAAGTACCAACAGAACATTGGAGTATTAACACAACTCCAACCACTGAATCTATTGAGAGCCTCAGAATATAGATATAGAGGACACATACACATTTAACAAGATACAACATATCGTGGCATTATAATGTAATGTTGTAACACTGAAACGCTTTTTTTTTTTTCATGCACAACCGATGAAAACGTAGCATAGGCTGAAAGTAGCAAGCTCATGTTAACTGTGAGGGCTGCTGCTCTGGTCAAATAGTTAGCTAGAACATTGCGTAAATTGTTAAACGATTTTGCCTAGGCTACTAAAATGAACACCAAACTTACAATGAACTGTAAAAAATTGTTGCAATTCATGCGAAAAATAGATGGAAACCTGGCAACCTACACGTTTCTCACTTTGACCTTCTTCGGGTATGAATCAATTTTCTGTTCTGATCTCAACATGTCTGGGCAAATTACTAAGTAGGCACCAATCAGAGGCAGCATTTTTATTAAGTCATCATGTAGACTTCTCACAAGGTATTTTACAGGAAACTATAAAATACAAAACCCTGAAGTATTTTGATACAAAATATGAAGCCATTTTCATCAACCCCATCAAATACAAATGACAAAATCCTATTTTGTATTTCAAATACGTATTTTAAATCCATGTATTTTAATACTACCCATCCCTGGCTGTGCTCCAACCTGGTGAGTGTGTCCCAGACAGGACATTTTTATAACAGGATGGTCACTGGTAGTGGTTCTCCTGCCATACAGCAGGGAAGATGCTGTGACCTTCACAGTCTGGCCACTCTCTCATGTATCTAGACAGGTGTTGCTTCCACTCGTCACTGGATGGGTGGCGCTATTTCCCAGCATCTGACAGCCTGTTTTCAGTTTCCCACCAATATCCAGCAACCTTGCGCAGCCATTAAAAGTCCAGAGACCACAATCCACAGTCTTTCTTCGCAGTCAACACTCAGAGTGATGTGCTAAACACAATCACCATAACTTAAATTAAGAAATAACTTCATGTCCTCATTAGAGCACACATGAATATAGTAGTTCTCATAGACAACAGGTATCTCTGACAACGACGAGTCAGCCTATAGAGACGAGGTAAGGTCACTGACTTCGTGGTGTCAGGAAAACAACTTCCAGCTTGATATCAACAAAATTAAGGAGATTATTGTTGATCACAGGAAGCAGCGGCGGGGAGACCACGCCCCCATACACATCAATGGGTCTGCAGTAGAGAGAGTTCACAACATCAGGTTCCTTGGGGTCAACATCAGCGATGACTTGACCTGGTTTCATCACGCTAACGTTGTGGTGAAGGAGGCCAAGAAACGGCTCTTCTTCCTACGCCGATTAAGGAAATTTGGCATGAATTCCAGGATACTCACCAACTTCAGATGCACTACTACTACAGATGCACTATCGAAAGTATCCTGACTGGCTGTGTCACCGCCTGGTATGGCAGCTGCACCGCCCTCGACCGCAAAGCACTTCAGAGGGGGATTAAAACAGCAGAGCGCATCACAGGGTCTGACCTGCCATCCCTGCAGGATCTCTACACAGAGGGGTGTAGGAGGAGCAAACGGATCATTACAGATCCCAGCCACCCATGCCACGGACTGTTTACCAAGCTGCCGTCAGGCAGAAGGTACAGGAGTATTCAGTCCAAAACAAAGAGGCTACGGGACAGCTTCTTTCCACAGGCTGTAAGGCTGCTCAACTCAGGAACCCCTCTTCCCTTCCATCCATTGTCCATGCACACCTGTCACTTTATATCATGCACATCTGCCAATTACATCATGCACACCTGTCACTTTTACATTGCACTACGGTTGTATAGTTATATAGTTGTTATTATTATTGATGTGTGTTTTTGTATAGTTTTATTATTGATTGACTGTGTTATCTTCATTTAAATTAAAATGACTGTTACTTTTTAACTTTTAACTGCACTGTCGAGAGTAGGAAAACCAAGCATTTCATTGCCATAACTTGTTATTGCATATGACAAATAAACCTTTGAACGGGAACTTGAACTATCTTCCAATATATCAAGACAGTTTGCTGTGGAGTCGAATTTAACCAGATTGTCTACAAGTCATTGTAGGTCATCAAGTAGATGAACAACGCAATTCAGAGTTTAATGTAAAATGCAAGTGTTGTAACAACAGACCTGTCAAATGCTAATCTACATCTCCTCCCCCAACAGAAGTACAGGTGATTTCTGGGTAGCCTGTGTTTGTGTGTCTAACTGATTGACAGGAGTGGGGCAGGGATTAAAGTGGGAAACAAACAGCTTTGGGACCATGGGCATTGGGCTCGGACTGGACGCTTAGATGATTAACCTGGCCTTGTATCTTAACCCTGACGTATGCCCACAAGTATGACCTGACCTAATGCCATGGCATATGCTCAAATGTGTGTGACAGAAGCCTTAAAATTCCTGTATGATTATATCTAATAGCAGGAAGATCTGCTGTGGTTCAGGAATTTCTGTCTGGGTGGCGTATCGTCTCAGTCTTTGATGTGTATCTGTCTGAGGAACTTGACAGATATGAAGGTTTGAAGTTACAGGGGTTTTCCTTTAATTCCTAGAAAGCACACTGCCTGACGTCACTATGCTCAGTAATTGGCTTAACAGAGGTGGTGCATGAACATAACAGCTACATGTTCCCTGTATTCTACCTTCTGATATTTGCTGATCTAGGATATTTAATCATAAATTTACTGAACATGTATTGCAATCCAATATGGATGCTTAGCTTCATCAGTTTATTTTGTTTATTTAAATGAATGTAGACGTAATGGAGCCACAGATTTATTCAGTCAGTAAACATGTGTACAAAACATTAAGAAATTGCACAGGACACCAGGAGGAGAACATGAATTGAATAGTTGGAAGCAGAGTTAACTAAGGAACATGGGCAGCTTCCTGTCTGTATATTTCAACTATACCGTGGAAGGAGCTGAAAAAGACACCTGACAGTCTGACCCATGATTACCAAGATGAGATTAAAGTCTTACGTGTGCCTGTGTGTCATTCATTTAACGTGTCCATCTGTGCAAGCTACAGAGAGAGAAGAGTCCTTCAATCCTACTCGATCCTTTCACCAACTCTGTCTCTCAAGCTCTGTTTCTTGTGGAGAACTGTCTAGCTTTCAGAAGCCTGCAACGCATATCGACAAAAGCCAGAGGAAAGTCAAAATGACAAACATTTGGTATCATCTATCTCTTAAAGGACCCAGTAAAGAAGATTAATTGGGGGGCTGAATTGTAACTGCTTTTTCGTAAAATAGCATTGTTCAACAAATCTGTTTTTCACGGTAATCAGACGGAGGCACAGATGGATGAGCTTGACTATCGACACTAACTAGGCTAAAGGTTTGCTTCTGTATATCTTGATCGAAATCATATTGCAAACAATCTTTAAATTAAAGTACTTTAACGTCTGGACGTGAACATGGGCTGTTCTCCATCCAAGGGTCATCTCTTCCCAGGGGTTGCAAATGGGGTCCATAAGGCCCTGCTGCCGGGACCACCAGAATCGGGAAACGTCAAGTCGACTAAGGAAGAAAATAAAAAAATTGAAAATATGGATACTAACAAAGTGGAGGTAGTTCCATTATCAGCTGAAATGGATAATCATATGCCCCCCTTGGGAAAATTGGTTGATTCGGCCCCAAACACAGTCATTGTGACAAATCCAGGGACCATTTCTGAAATAGAAGTCAAAATGACATCACAGGTAAGAGAAAAACAGAGTGAGGATTTACCAGGAAAGAAGAAAAAAAAGAAAAAAATTAAAAGTAAGGCCATCAAAAAGGGCACCCGAAATGAAAAGGAGATAAATAACTCAATCCTCCCGGGAAAGGTGGACCTCCCCGTACACATGGTGAGAGCTCACCAGGCTGCTTACGAATACCTGAACCCCAACATCTCCAAATGTGAGAACCTGCTGGGGCTGCTGGACCAGGTGTCCCAGAATCAGCTCTCCCTCCGACCCATGATGACAACCGTCGTGTTGCGCTTTGAGGAGATCACCCAGGCCCTGGAGGAGATGGCTGAGGAGGGTGAACAGATGCTGAAAGAGCATGGCGACAACATGGCCTGGCCCTCAGAGACAAAAGCCTCAGCTCCCATCTCCACCAAGCCCAATGTTGAGACTTCCGAACCCCCTCCAGACTTACTGCAGCTGTTGCTCCAGCATTCCACTGAGAAGATGAAGCAGGTGGGCAGCTCAATCCAAAGCCTAGGAGACACCGCTCTGGAAGAGGCTGTGGACTACTTTACCTCGCTAACTAAACAACTGGCCCAAAGGCTGCAGGCTAAGCAGGCAGTAGAGGGGCGTCTTGCCCAGGTGCTGGCCAGGGTGGAGGCAGCTGCCAAGTGCAACCTTGATGACTTGTCCCTGCACAGCGAGGACAGTGGCTTCGGGGGGGAGAACGAATCTCTGACAGGATCGGAGCGGCGACGTCGCCAGTCGGGGAGGTCTGGATCTGGTGGCAGTGCCCGTCCCACACCCCCAAGCCAATCACCTGACCAGGTATGCCTTGACGAAGGTGAGGAGGAGGAGGAAGATGAGGAGGAGGAAGATGATGAAGAAGAAGAAGTTAGGGCAGTGAGGGCGCGGTCCAACTCTTCCCCGCCAGACCCAATTCAGACCCCCAAGCACAGCGAGAGGCAGCTACCCAAACGACCTCAGACCGCTGCCCCTTCAGGTAGACTGGCGAGACCACCACGCTCACAGTCCATAGAATCCCTACACCTACAGGAGCTGCAACAGAAAGACCTGGGCCAGCAGGGAGATGACACTCTGAGAAGACACTCTTCAGGAGCGGCAAGGGTTTCCACATATGATCTCAAAGGATCCTTAAAGGCAAACCAAGCACCACGTTCTCTACCAGCAATAACACCACATCCCCCTGTACGCAACTCTGTCAAACGGCTCATCAACACATTCAGCGGCGGGGTGGACGGCAGACCAGGCCAAAGTCTTCCTAGTGCACACCTTAGAGGGTCTAGGCATAGTGGAACTCCCCTCTTGCCTGACATTGGAAGGGGAGAGATCAACGGCAAGAATGGTAACAACGGCTGGCCAGTGGAAGGCAAGGATGACCTGGACATGGACAACCTCCCCCCACCTCCCCCCGAAGTCCTCATGGACAACTCCTACGAGAGCACAGAGGAGAACTCAGCTGAGGAGGAAGGGAAAGAGGAGGACGCCAAAGGTAGGAGCCACCCTCTGCCACGCCGAAGGAGTGCCGCCTCTCAGCGCCTTAGGGCCTCATTGCAGAGCATGGCGGTGCTCCCCAACCGTGGCAGCGTCAGACCAGTCAAGCAGGATCCCAGGGTGGGAGAGCAGCAGTCAGCCTCTGAAGGGGACCAAGAGAGCGAGCAGGCGGCCTACCTCTACCGCCAGGCCCGCAAGATCATCCACCTACGCAACGCAGCCGAATACCCTGCTAAGATCCCTGACCAGGGTAGCAAAGGACCCCTGAGAGCTGGGGTGGGCCTCAGGCAAAGTAGCAACCATTGTGAGGGGGAGCATTACCCCACCAGCATTCAGCCAACGCTGCCACCGGTCTCCAGAGTTCGCCTACCGCCCTCTTGTCCCTCTACTCACCACAGACTACCAAGTCCTCCTGCTTACGCACAGCCTAATCCACCATCACGTCCATCCTCTCCCCGATTGTCAAGATGGAGCAGGGAAAACAGCGGTGAAGAAGATATGTATCCCTCAGTGTCCTTCAATGCTGCTCGATCGGTGTTCTGTAAAAATAGCCAGTCCATCTCCCAGAGCCCATCCTGTAGCTCTATACTACCAAGGCCCTATGGTGAGCCCCCCAGAGGAAGGATATCTACGCGTGGGTCCCAGAATGTCAGTAGGCGAAGCCAATCCGACCAGAGGCCCAGCCTGATGACACAAGAAAAGGAGTCTTCCTACCGAGGGACATCTCAGACCAGGACCAGGGCAAGTGAGCCCAATATCACCAACAGCAGTGAGAGGTAAGCTGTGTCTGGTTAATTGTTTATTGCAAAAACAATGTGTATTGGGCTACAATATCTATGATATTAAGCTAATGGCTATTAGCTTTGTAATGTAAAGATTTATAATGTGTTGTAGCTAAACAAAAAGTAGCAAATGTAACAGTCTTGCGAGACATGAACAGCTGCTTCAACCTTCAGGTTTAGCTGTCAGTTCACTCAGGATAACCCTTGCTTTGTCATTTGGCATGCTCCGACAGGGGTGATTATGGTTGTTCTGCTCTAAAGCAAGTATGTAAAGAGAGAATATTTTTAAAAGAAGAATATTTTTAAAAGCAATGCCACATATATCTGCTCTCCTTCTCCCAGCACACACCAACTAACAAAGCAAAGGATCCTCTAACGGTCAAACTTTGAGACTACGCCATTAATTAACTAAGAACACCTGTAGTGACAGGCCTGTAACACAGAGAGTCACTGAGATATTATCATCATTTGTATCTATATGATAACAACACTAAAACAATGAGATTTTGTTAATACTTGAAATATTGGTATGGTCAATAGATCTGGCTTTTGACATTTGGTAAAAGTTTCAATTGGACAAAATATTGGTTCTCCATCATGTTTTCTGTTTGGCAGGGAAGGAAAGGACCTATCTGAATTTGTCAAACAAATGTTATTTGGGGATGGCGGGCTAGGGTCCAACCCACCCATCAAACCCCCACCCATGTTTAATATTTTATTTCAATATTATATTTATTTCTTCTGCTTGGTTTAGTGCTAGTATTAACTGATGTTGTGCTTACCATTTTCATTACTACTAATAATAATAATAACAAGAAATTTATTAATGAATAATATGATGGAAATTGTAGACCTCAAGTAGGGTTTAATCAACTTCAATTTTGAAAAGCTTCTCAGTGCAGCAGTGACAGTCACTGACAGAGTGACATAGATCCAGAGGCCTACCCACATATCCCCCCCAATTTGCCAGCTTTTTAGGTTGCCAGCTTTCAATCGATTTTTAGTATAATTTGCTACAATTTTTAACAATTCATGTTAAGTTTCGGTGTTCGTTTGGGTAGCCTAGGCTAAATCGTTTACCAATTTACATAATGTTCTAGCTAACTATTTGACCCCGAGTAGCAGCCCTCACAGTTAACGTTAGCTGGCTACTTTCAGCCTATGTTAAGTTTTTGTCGGTTGCGCACGTATATAAGAAGATAGAGTACGAGATTGTTCCCTACTTGAAGTAGCTGTTTAATAGGATCATGATTTTCCATACCATTGCATGAATGACTTCCTGCCACAATTTATTATATTTATGCTTAACAATCAAATGATTAATTACTTAGTTAGTTAAATATTAGACTGTTATATTTTATAATATTACCTTCATCTGGGTGATGACAGGGATATGTGAATATTCGATCTGTTAGCTGGTTGCATATGTCAGATTTATTGCATGACTCGTTAGGCAGAGAAAAGCTGTTGCTGTCAAACATTGTCTACTTAATCAGCTGAGTCAGTGTACTGGTGAAGGGATTGATCATACAGGCTGATAGATATAAGGTTTGCGGAGTGATTTCATGCTCCCTTGTAAAAGTATTTCTAGTACTTTTTAAATACAAAAATACAGTAGTTTATTTTGATACATGCTGTGGCTGCTGTATTTTGTAGTTTATTTTGATACCTTCATTTTAAGTTTATTTGATATCTTATTTTAAAATACATTTTGATGTATCTTTGCCCATCTCTGGATTCAAGGGCCACATCCACAAGTACATTGAAGAATCACGTTTCTTTTTTCTTCAGTCCTTCACTGACTGGCTCGTTTGCAGCCTTGTAGTGCTTTTAAGCCCTTTTCAATTTCAGCAGAGCCTTGACACATACTACCATTCAAAAGTTTGGGATCACTTAAGAGTTATTTTTGAAGTTATATTCAAAATGAAGGCAGATTTTTTTTGTCCATTTGAATCAAATTGATCAGAAATACAGTGTAGACATTGTTAATGCTGTAAATGACTACCGTTGCTGGAAATGGCTGATTTTTAATGGGATATCGACATAGGCGTACAGAGGCCCATTATCAGGAACCATCACTCCTGTTTTCCAATGGCACATTGTGTTTTGCTAATCCAAGTTTTTCATTTTAAAATTGATCATATGATAACCCTTATGCAGTTGTTAGCACAGCTGAAAACTGTTGTGCAATAAAAATTTCCTCATACAACAGGACAATGACACAAAGCACAGCTCCAAACTATGTAAGAACTATTTAGGGAAGAAGCAGTCAGCTGGTATTCTGTCTATAATGGAGTGGCCAGCACAGTTACCGGATCTCAAACCTGTTGAGCTGTTGTGGGAGCAGCTTGACCGTATGGTACATAAGAAGTGCCCATCAAGCCAATCCAAATTGTGGGAGGTGCTACAGGAAGCATGGGGTGAAATCTCTACAGATTACCTCAACAAATTGACAACTAGAATGCCAAAGATCTGCAAAGAAAACAAGAACATTTCTAAGTGACCGCAAACTTTTGAACGGCAGTGTAAGTAATGTCAAACAGTCAAAGTATCGAACTTGTCAAAAGAGCATATTGGATTTGGTCTAAGTTCCCAATCCAAACCACAAGCTTCCTGAGAACAGCAAATCAACTGGGTTCTGTTTGATCACTAAAATATGAATTTGTTAACATGAAAAACAAAGAAAGATAAGAAGCAAAACATTTTTCCAAAGTATTAATATTCACAACAACGTGGTGTGAACTGTTTACGCTCTACAAGAGCCCTTTTGTAAATTATACATATGATGTGTACACCCATTTTGATCTTATGGCCTGAGAGATTTCGAGGTAGAATAAAACTGCAAAAGCAAACGTGAGAACGATTTCAAGGTATAATAAGACAACTAAAGCAATAAGTCTAGTGTCATTTTGATTAATCAGTATTCTAGGTAGTGCATGACTAATTGTTTTGTCAGATGAATCAACTTTGTTGATGTAAGTAAAAGAATTGTCATGCTACTGTAAATGCCCATGTCTTAGTTATTTACGGTTCTGTGTTACTTGTTCCACAACAATCTTTAAATAGACTATTTGTAGAGAGCAAAATGATAAACAATTGGAGAAAAGTGAATCTTCTGCAGTTATATGGGCTTCTCTTACCCTTAGTAACTGAACTGACACTTCTTACAGTAATATAATGAGGCACTACATGTTTAGCATAATGTCAAATTAGGTGATGAATTATCAGCATTAACAATTTTCTTTTTATTGGTACATTTACCCTTCTTTTGAGTGTCAGTAATTAATTAAAGATGGGGGGGCTGGGAATTGCATGTTGTAACATGACTGATATTTTACTGATATTAAGTGTTTCCATCCCCATTACCCATTTAGCAAACCTAGTGCCTTCAAATGGAACCAGACAGAAGTCATCTGTTGGGCCTAATCCTAAATAGATTAGCCGTCCTTTCCATCTCTCCACTACCCACTGTTGCCCACTCATAATCCACTCATCGCTGAAGCCTCTCTGTTTTTGTTTTACAGGATGGTCAAAGGTCTTGTGATGGATGGGGATAACCAATTAGGCCCAAGTGCTGTTGGTCCTATTGACTCAGACCCTGAGGACCAGTAATGCATAGCAACCTGTCAGGTCAGAATCGAGATCAAGCGTTCTTAACTCAGAGCCTGGGGACCCATGGTTCTGGTGGTTTTCTCTTCTACCTGATGGCCCAGGTCTAAATCAGTCCTAATTAGTGGGGTCGGTTTAAAACCAGCAGTACTCTGGGTCCTGGAGTTGAGAACCTCTGATAGAGGGTGAAGACTGAGCCTAGAACGGGATTATGGATTAGGAAGACTCTTAAGGCTTCTAATGAGAGATGATAGGGTCTATTCTAAGAAAGTGTGTTATGTTAGGTAATTCACCACGCATCCCCCTGATGATGGAGAACAAAAAGTGTTGTTCTACTACTTCCCCTGATATCTGATGTTTTGTAGTACAGTAATTACTGGAAACATTATTCCAACAACCATAAAAAACACTAAATTAAAAAAAATAGATATTCTATTTAGCGGATTTGTTAAGGGTTAAGTATGGGTATACTTTGCAGTCTATGAATACATTTGTGCATGTACATGTTGACCATGACTATGTGCATTGGTTAACTGATTTGTTGTTCATGTCATACTGTTTTCAAATAAGTTTTTTTTTGTGTTTGAAATGTTGCCATTTTTGTTATTCATTAACTACAGTGTTTGTTTATGAATGTTTTATTATTATTCATAGTGTGACTTTTGTATGTTGTTCTGTTCTACTTTTCTACTTCTGTTCCTAATAAATGTTGTAAGAAATACTGCCAGCTGTGTGCTTCATCAGAAGTCATTAATATTGAAAATTCACACATTTTCATTTGACTAATGTTTCAACATCCAATTACATTACATTAAATATAGTCTGAGGGAATACCATAAAATCCGGAAATGAATAATTTCTGGTTTTAAAGCCCTAGTGAAGACAACAGTGTGAATTTACTACAACCCTGTTTCCAAAAACGTTGGGACGCTGCGTAAAATGCAAATAAAAGCAGAATGCAATGATGTGCAAATCATTTAATCCCTTTATTTTATTGAAAATAGTACAAAGATAATATCAAATGTTAAAACTGAAAAATGTTTTTGTTTCCTGAAAAATATATGCCCACTTTTTTTGGAAACAGGGTTGTGTTTTATGTGATATTAAAAATAATAAAAGGCCCCTTTCTGTTTAAAAGCTGAAAAACGATATGCAAGGAATATCACTGTTTGTGTGGGATGGTACTTTTGGCCAACGATATGATGTCACAAGACTGATTTGACCATAATAGACCAATGACTCAGCTGGGTAAGCGATTGTCTCCAGACCATCAAAAATGCCTATAAAATCTTCAGATTGGTTTCCTAACTCCCACAGAATCAGAATGAACATGTCTAAGTCCAAAAAAGTCTTAGGGAAATATATTATATAAAACTTATTTTTACAGTGATTTGTTAGACATGAAGTGATGATTTAAAAATATAATTAAATGTTAATGTTATGGCCCATTTATGAAACCAATTACAGAGCTCTTTTTCTTGTCAAAATAATTTCACTGTTCAGAATGGCGCTACGTTATTCCATGCATCTGATAAATAAAGAAATTACTTTGACTTTGGAATGTTTGCACAACCTACAAATCACCACCAGAGGATGCACGTTTTTAATCCATTTCCCATTAAATATGTTGGTAATGGTTAAATACCAAATGATGAATCCATTGTTCTCCACCTTTGGAACACCTTTGTGTGTTTATGTGCAATGTTGCATCCTCTCTGGTTCAAGTGAAATCATCATGTTATGTTTTCACTTGTGCAACTTCACAGGTGTGTCTGATTGTATAACACATGCATTTTGTTTATGTCTGAAATTGAGACTTGACACATGCATTGGTTTATGTCTGATTTCGAGACTTGACACATATAAAAGAGGATTTGTTAAAATAAAATCACCTCAGTGAAAATGTGCCTTAATTAGATCACTGGCAGTAGCAATACATTTAACTACACACAAAATCTGATGCATTTGTGAAATACAATCTTATGCTTGTTGCTTCTGTTAACTTTTAATAGTCCAACATGAATTGCATTGTTAATTGTGTCCCAATGTTGAAAGGGGTTCCTACAGGACGTGATGCTCTGAGTGATGCTCTCAGCAACATGTGACCATGAAGGACACTCCAAACAAGTTGGTGTGGTGAAGATTTGGGTTTCGGATTCTCTGACTAATTAATTACTCATGAAGGGGATTTTCACCATAGCTCAATGTATTAATTACTAATTTAAGAAATGTTTGTTTCTGTGTTAATACAAAATCTCCTCAACGCAATCTAGAATGAGAAAATTTAAAGCTTGAGGTAAAACTGATTTAATCTGTATTCGTCAGTTCACAAAATACCACAAGTTCAAGAATTCATAGCAAACGTAGATACTGCCTCGCTAACAAAATGGGGGACATACAGCGCATTTGGAAAGTGCACTCAAGAACTCAGACTGGGACATAGGTTAACCTTTCAACAGAACAACGCCTTTAAGCACACAAACAAGACAATGCAGGAGTGGCTTTGGGACAAGTGGGTGAATGTCGTTGAGTGGGCCAGCCAGAGCTTAGACTTGAACCCCATTAAATGTCTTTTTGAGAAGCCTGAAAATGACTGTGCAGCAACTTCCCCCTTCCAATGGGAGAAACTCCCCAAATATAGGTGTATCAAGCTTGTAGAGTCATACCTAAGAAGACTTGTTGCTGCAGGACTCTGAAATTTCCAGATGCACTGCAGACAGGTTCTAAAACTACCTATCAAATTGTTAAGTGATCTATGATATATCGATCTTGTTAACTTTGAAGTTTAAGGGAAAATGAATCTCAATGTTAATAAGTAAATTACATACTGGGTTACTATGAACAAGGTTTGACAGCAATCTATCTTGCCAAATTTTCCAGTCGTGCTTTGCTTTCAACAAGCACATCTAAACGTATACTACCGTTCAAGTTTGGGGTCACTTAGAAATGTCCTTGCTCTCAAAAGAAAAGCAAATGGTGTCCATTAAAATAACATCAAATTGATCAGAAATATAGTGTAGACATGGTTAATGTGGTAAGTGACTACTGTTGCTGGAAAAGGCTGATTTGTAATGGAACATAGGTGTACAGAGGCCCATTATCAGCAACCATCACTCCTGTGTTCCAATGGCACGTTGTCTTTGGTATTACAAGTTTTCATTTTAAAAACCTCTGTGTTTGAAGAAGCAAAGAAACTGGCCTTTTTTAGAATGGTTGAGTATCTGATGCATCGGCAATTCTGGGTTCGATTACAGGCTCAAAATGGCCAGAAAGAAAGAACTGTCTCTATTCTTTATCAGAGAATTGAAAGCTACTTGAGAAACTGCCAAAAAACTGAAGATCTCATACAATGTTGTGTACTACTGCCTTCACAGAACAGCGCCAACTGGCTCTAACCAGGATAGAAAGAGGAGTGGGTGACCCTGGTGCACAACTGAGCAAGAGAACATATAGCCTCAACATTGGGCCTGATGGAGATGTGAGTTGATGTCTTTGTCTCTGAGGGCCAGGCTATGTGGCCGCCATGTTCTTTCAGCATCAATTCGCCCTCCTCAGACCCTAAGGTGCAGAGAGGCGGCACTCCTTCGGCGGGGCAGAGGGTGGCTCCTACCTTAGGCGTCCCCCTCTTTCCATTAATCCTCAACTGAGTTCTCCTCTGCGCTCTCGTAGGAGTTGTCCATGAGGATTTCAGGGGGAGGTGGGGGGAGGTTGTCCATTTCCAGGTCATCCTTGCTTTCCACTGGCCAGCCGTTGTTACCATTCTTGCCGTTGATCTCTCCCCTTCCAATGTCAGGCAAGAGGGGAGTTCCACTACTCCTAGACCCTCTAAGGTGTGCACTAGGAAGACTTTGGCCTGGTCTGCCGTCCACCCCGCCACTGAATGTGTTGATGAGCCATTTGACAGAGTTGCATACAGGGGGATGTGGTGTTATTGCTGGTAGAGAACGTGATGCTTGGTTTGCCTTTAAGGATCCTTTGAGTCCAAATGTGGAAACCCTTGCCGCTCCTGAAGAGTGTTTCTCAGAGTGTCATCTCCCTGCTGGCCCAGGTCTTTTTGTTGCAGCTCGTGTAGGTATAGAGATTCTATGGAATGTGAGCATGGTGGTCTCGCCGGTCTACCTGAAGGGGCAGCGGTCTGAGGTCGTTTGGGTAGCTGCCTCTCGCTGTGATGGGGTTCTGAATTGGGTCTGGCGGGGATAAGTTGGACCGCGCCCTCACTGGCCTAACTTCATCTTCATCCTCCTCATCTTCCTCCTCCTCCTCACCTTCGTCAAGGCATACCTGGTCAGGTGACTGGCTTGGGGACGTGGGACGGGCACTGCTACCAGATCCAGACATCCCCAACTGGCAACTTCGGCGCTCCGATCCTGTCAGAGACTCGTTCTTCCTCCTAAAGCCACTGTCCTCGCTGTGCAGGGACAAGTCATCAAGGTTGCACTTGGCAGCTGCCTCCACCCTGGCCAGCACCTGGGCAAGACGCCCCTCTACTGCCTGCTTAGTCTGCAGCCTTTGGGCCAGTTGTTTAGACAGCGAGGTAAAGTAGTCCACAGCCTCTTCCAGAGTGGTGTCTCCTAGGCTTTGGATTGAGCTGCCCATCTGCTTCATCTTCTCAGTGGAATGCTGGAGCAACAGCTGCAGTAAGTCTGGAGGGGGTTCGGAAGTCTCAACATTGGGCTTGATGGAGATGGGAGCTGAGGCCTTTGGAATCAGAGGTCCACCTTTCCCGGGATGATTTAAGTATTTATCTCCTTTTCTTTTCGGCTGCCCTGTTTGACGGCCTTACTTTTAATTCTCTTTTTTTCTGCTTTCCTGGTAAATCCTCACTTTGTTTTTCTCTTACCTGTGACGTCATTTTGACTTCTATTTCAGAAATGGTCCCTGGCTTTGTCACAATGACTGTGTTTGGGGCCAAACCACTTTTCCCAGAGGGGGCATATGATTCTCCACATCAGCTGATAATGGAGGTTTCTCCACTTTGTTAGTATTTATTTTCTTTCTTAGCCGACTTGACTTTTCCCGATTCTGGTGGTCCCGGCAGCAGGGCCTTGTGGACCCCATTTGCAACCCCTGGAAAGACCTTTGTGCTATACTGTCTTAAATACTTATAGTATACTTAGTAGACTAGTTGGGAGGACGTTGAATCGTGTTGGTATGACTGTTTTGTATTGGAACTTTGTTACTTGATTGGAATAAATTGTATTACTTTGGAATATAGATTACTACAGCATTCCTCGTTCATCTCCATACTCAAGCTTGTAGGGCTGCTGGTAATTACACACACATACGTAAGTCTAAGCGACCAGACTTGGCATCCCTGAGTCCTGGCATCTCGAAGCAGTCTGGTTAGGCCCAGGAACACATGACATTGTCTAGTCATCCCTGAGTCCTGGCATCTCGAAGCAGTCTGGTAGGCCCAGGAACACATGACATTGTCTTGTCATCCCTGAGTCGTGGATTTCGTAGCATTCAGTGCAGCCGCAGGAACACATGCCATTTTACTATATGATTCGTGTTAAAGAACCTACACCTTATGGGTGCTTATGATAACTGATAAAGGCACATACACATGCATAAATTGAAGTGACCAGACTGATCATCCCTGAGTACACAATCCCTTGTTTTCTGTACTTGACTGATGAGTAGCATTGAGGATAACGTAGGCCGTGAAACACATGAGCTTTTAAATGTTTGGTTTGTGACGAATGATTAAATACCTTTTCTAAGAACATCCAGCATATCATGGTCATTTATGATTGTGTATGTTTACAAACAATATGGAGTCAGATTATGAGATATTAAATTATCACATAGGTCATAGATTCTCATTTTGAATTATTTTTCCTACCTGTCCACTCAGTAGCATTCGAAGGGGTTGACCTTTATTCCCCATGCTACAAAGATATACAGAAGCAAACCTTTAGCCTAGTTAGGGTCAATAGTCAAGCTCATCCATCTGTGCTTCTGTCTGATTACCGTTAAAAACAAATTTAGATTGCAATACATACATTTAATCTTAAATTTACAGTAAATTTAAAATTAAATATATAAGATCAGTAAATCAGAAGGTAGAATACAGGGAACATGTAGTTGTTATGTTCATGCAACACGTGTTAATCCTTTTACTGAGCACAGTGACGTCAGGCAGTGTGCTTTCCGAGAATTAAAGGAAAACCCCTGTCACTCCAAAGCTACAGGTCTGTCAAGTTCCTTAGACAGATACACATCAAAGATTAACAAGACATGCCACCCAGACAGAAATTCTTGAAACACAGCAGATCTTCCTGCTTTTAGACATAATGAATATTTTCAGTGCCTAAAACAATGTTCAAAACATACATTGATAAATGATTTGTTCTCCTCAGATCATACGTTTGCCGATACTGTACGTCACATCCTCAGTCATACAGGCATTTTAATGCTTCTGTCACGTACATTTGAGCATATACCATGGCATTAGGTTAGGTCATACTTGTAGGCATTATGTCAGGGCTGTCGTCAGGGTTATTAGGCCAGGCTAATCATCTAAGTGTCCAGTCCGAGCCTAATGACAACGCTCTCAAGGCTGTTTGTTTCCCATTTTAATCCCTGCTCCACTCCTGTCAATCAGGTACACACAAACGCAGCCTACCCAGAAATCACCTGTATTTCTGTTGGGGGAGGAGATGTAGATTAACATGTGACAGGTCTGTTGTTACAGCACTAGCAGTTTACATTGTGGAATAGGAAATTTGATATATGACAAAAAAGATAACCAACAGGCCTTTGTTTATGGCTTGTTTGTGAAAGGGATCTTGCTGTATCTTAGGGCAACTAAAG
Source organism: Esox masquinongy (assembly GCA_016801175.1). Lineage (NCBI taxonomy): Eukaryota > Metazoa > Chordata > Actinopteri > Esociformes > Esocidae > Esox > Esox masquinongy. The sequence continues at coordinate 49,393 of JACXGI010000623.1, forward strand.
AAGTAATGAACAGGTCAGAGGGACAGAGGGAATTACTGGTTGAAGAATTTAATAAATGGGGGAGTACTGAGTCCCCGTCTTTAGATAAGAAAAATAATGTGAGAAAGGGGATCTGGTCTCTGTTCATTAGTTTATGGTCATCATTGAATGGTACCAGTAGACAATTGGGTCCTCCATCAATCTGTTTGTCTATTTAAACCATCTGTTTATCTGGTCTGTCTGTTTATCTGTTTATTCTTTTGTTCTGCAAAGAGAAAGCCCAAGGACTCTGGGAAGGGGAGTGACCCACTGGGGTAACTCCTCTGGGAAGTGGAGTGACCCACTGGGGTGACTCCTCTGGGAAGGGGGGTGACCAACTGGGGTGACTCCTATTTAGCCAGGGTCCGAACATCATTCAACAACCAGGGTGTTTGATCTGAGCCTAACCACTGTTTCCTGCAATTGCTGTATGAATAAAGGTTAAATTTAAGTCTTCAGGCCTTTCCCCATAATTTGTGGTAATTTCCACGACAAAATTAAACTCCAAATTGCGTTGTTCATCTACTTCAGTGGTTCTCAAACCTCTCCTGGGGCCTCCTCGGCCGTTCCATGTATTAGATGTATCCCTGATCTGGCTCACCTGAATCAAGCAGCCAAGGGCTTGATAAGTAGTTAAAATTAGGCCTCAGGAGAGGTTTGAGAATCACTGATCTACTTGATGATCTACAATGGCTTGTAGACAATCTTGATAAACTCAACTCTAGAGCAAACTGTCTGGATATATTGGAGGAAGATAGGACCTTTTGTCTATGAGAACTGTAAAATTTATTTGTGCTCTTATCCGTTATTTCTTATTTTTAGTCAGAGTGATTGTGTTTAGCACAATCAGATGCTGGGAAATAGCTCCAACCATCCAGTGAAGAGTGGAAGCAACGCCTGTCTAGATACATGAGAGAGTGGCCAGACTGTGAAGGTCACAGCTTCTTCCTTGCTGTATGGCAGGAGAACCACTACCAGTGACAATCCTATCATAAAAATGTCCTGTCTGGGACACACTCACCAGGTTGGAGCACAGCATTACCTCCACATTTGGGTCTATTTTAAAAACAAACAGTACCCAAAAGGCATGAAAAGGCTTTTAAAAAATAAGAATTGGCACAACATTGAAGGGTGTTTTGATTAGTTCTGCTGTGTTTTTCAGATCACCAGGGAGCTGACAGGCAAAGGGGGTTGTGAGGGCCATACATGAGCCCACAGTCAGCAGTCTGATGGATACCATGGTCCTGCCAAGTCTGCTGCCTTCATTCCCTGTCCATCCCCTTGCTGTTGAAGCTCAACCTGTCCCTGGCCCCAGCTCAGTCCTGCCTGATCCCACACTGCCTCCTGCTGCTGCCACCAGTTGTTGCCGATGCCAAAACAAAACCATTGCTCCCCATTCTAGCCAGACACCGCCAACTGCTGCCCTCCCTGCTAATAGAGCCGCTGTTACCTCCTCATCAGTCCCTGGTGCTGCCTCTCAGATCTATCACAACAAATTGTTAAATAATTAATAACAAAAGTATCACACACAGCAAGACATTTATAGGGAATTTAATTGTGAAATGCCAATGTGTTTCAGGCAGTGGTTGAACACAATAAGACTGACATGGACCAAGCTGGTCAACACCAAAGATTGTGGCCACCCACTGATGGCCAATTGCATGCTCCCTTAGGACGTCTGTGGCATTTTGTTGCGTTACAAAACATTTGTTTACAGTTGAGGGGCATTTTGTTTCAGTCCAGAACAAGGAACCTGTGTAATGCTCATGCTGTCTAGTCAGCAATGTGATTTTAACTTCAGGTGTCAAACCGATTCCACTGAGGAACTATTGTATGCTGGCTTTTGTTTTTTCCTTTCATTTGCTTTCCTGATGATGACCAAGAAAACCAGGTGAGGGTAGATCCTAACTTAGTAGTGACCTAATTAATCAATTAACTATGAGGTGAGAGTGAAAACCTGCAGACACTCGGCCCTCTGTGAATCCAGTTTGATACCTGTGTGTCAGGTGGATAGATTATCTTAACAAAGCAAGAAATGCTCATGGGGATGTAAACAGCAATGTGCATATCATTTGATAAAAATATTAATTTATACATTTTCATCAGTTTGCTTAATGTCAAGTCTCTTTTTATTTTGTATTTATTTTTCTGTCAAGTGTACACAATAAGTCAGATGTATTCTTTTTAAAGAAGCACAAGACTTAAGTCATCTTGTAAAGATATTTCTTTACTGTTTTCACAGTCTTAAATTGAAAATACAAACAACATTCATTGCCCCCTTGTCAAGAGGGAACCATTTTCAATAAAAAATGCACATATATGTATAATGAAGATTCTAATAAATTGTTAGCTTTTTAAAAACCTTTATAAGTTGTCTGAAACCTTTATAAGTTGTTTTTCAATTAAATCGGGGCCGAAACAAGAAACATGTCTGTCATACTTGATGGACTTACAGGCCCTGTCCAAAGATTGCCTGGGCATGAGGGGCTGTGAGGGGTGTGAGGGGATGAGTGGATGTGAGGGGATGAATGGATGTGAGGGGATGAGGGGGTGTGAGGGGAAGAGGGGCTGTGAGAGGTGTGAGACCCTTGAGGGGGATGTGGCCCATTGATCTCAGTGCTGACTCTGTGAACAATATCCAACTGAGGCCAATTGATGTGCAACAGAAAATTGGACATCCTCTCCCTGATCCTTGCTCCCTTGGGCCCAGTGTGGAGTAGAATTACTTCATAGCACCTGGGAAGGAAGTGGCAGAAGACAATTCCATAGCAGGAAACTAAAATAGCCGAGGCCTGGATAGTGGCGCTTTGTTCATTCCTGATAATATATATAGGGATGAAACACACCCACACGAAGAGGTACATAAGCATGCTAAAGATAATGTAACCTGTTTCGCTGAACTCCTGTGGGACTTTCCTGCCCTTGAAGGCCAAGGCAAATCCCACAAAGGCCAGCAAGGCTATGTAGCTCAGCATTATGCCAAAACCTATAAACCTTGAGCCCACATCGCAGTGGAGCAGGACCTGCAAACTCTGTTGGGATGTGTCGCCTACTTTGGGAGAGTCAAAGATTAGCCAGAGGGTGCAAATAACCACCTGAACAGCAGTAAGTAGTATGATGTTTACAGTAGGCTTGTAAATCTTGTTTAGGCGGTACTGTTTCTCTGGATTTAAGGCTAGAAAGGCCAGAAATGTGCGGAAGGATTTGACAAGAACGCAGGAGACACATAGTGTGAAGCCCAAGCCGTACATGGTCTGCCGAGCCTGACAGAGATAGGGGCTTGGTTTCCCCATGAAACAAATCACGCTTGCAAAACTCACAGCTAGCCCAGCCATCATAACACAGGACATTTTAACTTCAGCCCTTTTCATGGGCGGAGACTCTTTGTGCGTTACGAAAACAATGAGGATAACGAGCAGTAGGACCTCTCCTAATACTGCTGAAGTCACAAGTACAATGGGATGGCCGTCGTTCCATCTGAGATAGGTTTCCTCTATTAGCTGGCAATTTGTCCACCCAGCATCAGACCAAGTGCCATTTGGACACATTTGACATTCTTGCTGGTCTATGACAGGCGGAAAAACAGAGAGATTGGTTATGTCACTTTTTCATATTCCATTGTGAGGTACATAACTGAGACATGATTTGACAAGTGCACTGTATAGATCCCCTAATGTAACAGGTTGAATAGGAGCATTGGAGAAATGGAGCACATTGGGCAAATAGGAAACAACTTACCACTACTGTTGGTGAAGGTCCCTTCTAAACATGGGACACATTCGTAACAGCAAGATACATTCAGTACATTCTTCTTAAAACCGGCAGTGCAGGAATTTGAGCATTTAGACTGGGGAACCTGGAAGTAGAGGACAAATGTAAAATTCTTTAAAGGATTCCAATTAGAAACTCCCACCCTGGTGTGCATAAAGAGTGGTAAATTGTCAGCGTTATTCATGTCGCTCTTACCGAGTTGTTGGCTGTGGGCCAAATGATGCTCAACATTCCATCTGAAATGAGGTATCTCCCTATTTCTTTAAATTTTCTTGTGTCTTCTTCTTTAGTCCACATTACCAAATTATAACCGTCATTTGAGTCACCATTTTCATTGAAGGAGAAAGTTTTGTTGTCAAGATCAAAACTGACATTTTTTAATATTTCCAAAAGCTACAAGGAATAAGAAAATAAATTTATTTTAGGAATAAAAGAAAGCTTAATTCAAACAATGTTACAGTGGGGTGAGAATGTTTGTAAGTTATTGCTGAAGATTACAGAAAATGATATATGATAATAATAAATTAATATTTCAAACATTTTATTTTAAATGTGCATTATGTTAGCCTAAAACAATTGCTTAGAAGAATTTCAGATTTTTTTCATATTTCTTTTTTAGTAATTCAACTGACACAGCAACCTACAGTGCATACAGCTTCATACTTTTTTATACTGTTAAGCAAGTACTATTATTTTTTTCTCTAGAGGCCAAAATGACTGCACACCTCTATTTTCAACATCTCCTTGCAAAATACTGGCACCTTTTCTGAAATGCTTAATGAGTTTATCAATGTTATCACCATTCCTCCATACAGAATTATTAAAGGTCTTTGAAATCTTTTATCTGCCCTCATGGACTGACCTTTTCAGTTCAACCCAAAGGTCTTCCATGGGTTTTAAGTGCTTAGGCAAGTGTTCTAGTGTAAGGATCCTGGTAGACACAAACAGGTTTTGGAAAATAAAAGTATTGACTCCTACCTTTCAAAGACCAAAAAAACAAGTATTACTTCCACAAAATCTATTATTCAAATTACTTATGTTAAACAAAAAACATTTTTACATTAACTTACAGAATTTGTCACCCCACTGTTTGTCTTCCTTATTTGACAAAATTAGTTATAATTAACGTATCAACTTTTTTTAAATTTAAGTGCGTTATGTGGATGTTGAATATATTTTATCGATCTTACCTTCCATGGAGGAAAATTCTTCTCTCCAGGACAGCTTTTGTCATTACACTTCAGTAGAATCCTCATGGCATGTGCTAGGGCATATGCACCCACTCTCTCTTTGTAGGCTTCTGTTAGGTCAAATTCACTGGTCAAATAGTCATCGTTAGCCTCGTTGGGGTTGGGAATACTGCAGGCTTGTTCAGACTTCATCAGGGGGATATCTGGTTTGGTGCAGTTGGATGGCAATGACTTGGCCAGGCAGTCTTGGTACTCACGTAGCTCTGGGGCGCAACTGAATCTCAGTTCCTTGTACTCTTCAATGAACCGATTGAAGCCCCCGGGGGTGGGCCTTAGATTCTTTAGGTACTGGTCAAACCCTGGGATATTGCCTTTCACAAAGGTGAAGCCGAATATGTCCCCAACCTTGTTGATTCCATCCATGTGGGCCAGAAGGAGATTTGTAGACCAGGCGTCGCTGGCAATCCAGATTCTGGTGGTGTTGGTCTGAATCATTTCCCTAAAGAGACTGGCCACTAACTCAGACTTCATAATGAGGAGAACCACCTTGGCTTGCGAGGAGCGGATTGTTTCTGCTATTTCCTTGATTCGGCTCTCGCTATTCTCTTTGTCCAGGTAATGGGGTACCATCTCCTGATAGGCCACGCACACCCTCTCGGTCGCTACGTCAAGTAGGAAGCTCTGAAAAGCTGACTTGCCATAGTCATCGTCCCCGTACACCACCCCCACCCACTCCCACTGAAAATGTGCCATGAGTTTGGCAAGCGCCTTTGTTTGGTACACATCACTGGGGATGGTGCGCAAGAAGCTCAGGAAACGCTCCTTGTCACTCAAAGCTGGAGATGATGATGTGCTGCAAACCTAAAGATGAATAACATATTGATGTAGCAATAGGCAGTAGAAGCAAGCAAAAAAAAACCTGGATGGGGCTGGAGAAATGGAACCACTTTTATATTCATAGTTCTGACCATCTAACCACGATTTCAAAATGATGATTTTAGCAATTTTTTTTAATTTTTTTTTGCTTAGTTTAAGAACAATTTAATTTTTGTTTCCAGTGGTGCATTACAATTGAACTGAGTTAATGAGGCATGTTCAACAATCTCCCACAATCAACGGGTACATAACTGATTGACCGATTGCCAATTTAAAGCCATAGAAAGTAACTGTATATCATTTAGGCTCATAAAACCCCATAGCTCTTTAGATAAAGATTAAGAATTTTTTCCACATTTAACTTATGCCCTTCTAGTTGAATACATTTCACTACAGAAATTAAAGTCATTAACATACCTGGGGAACCATGAAGACACTCAAAAGCCTGGCAACAGCTATTGACACCTCAGAGTAGCGTGCTCCTATAATGGCCTTAATTAATGGAATGTAATAGGTGTAGTCACTCTGGATGGGTAGAGTGCCGTTGACTGACAGGAGTAGCTCTGCATTGTACAGAGCTTTAGTGGCATCTGAGCATGTATCACACATCACATACCCAAGATGCACTCCAGGTAGGAAGTTCAAACCATTAATTTCTTCTATTGTGTGGATGACAGCTAAGGATCTCATAAATGGTACCAAATCGAAACTGGAAAAAGGAGATAATCAAAAACGCACTAGTTTCAGTGATTATTGTTTATTGTGAAGAATTGTAATATACGATACAATTAACTGACAGGTCCAAACTAGCAGGGCTCTACATTTAATTGTTTTGTTGGTAGTACATTAGTGTTAAGTTATTTTAGGACAAGAAAAACATTTAAGAACACCAGATGTTTTAATGGATAGAGATAAAACATATATTGTGTTTCTAGCTACTTCTAAAGCACATTGTGTGCAAATACTGACTTACATCAAAACATGGTCACTTGGGTTTCCATCTGGGCTTATAGCCTCACCAATGGTTCAGAGATTTCCATAACTGTTTATTCTTTTAGTAATAGAAAAGAGGATTGATTCAACTTCCTGATTTTTTTTCCACAGTCCCAATTTCCAAGTAACAGAGCCCCATCTTAAACACTAACTTTTCACAAAACTCTTTGTTCTACTCACTCTTTGCAGGTGAAGCCTTCAGGCTTTGTCCGCTGTTGTAGGGCCATTACTTTGGTGTGACTTGGAAGGAGCAGTCCTATCAGTATGTCCCCTGGTGCCTGAGCCCCACACAATGACTCAGAGAAGTCAGAGCAGCTTCTTAGACTCAGCCAGGCATACATGGCCAGGACAAGGAGACTTGAATGGGACCGAAGTAGAAGCATGATGTGCAGGTGAGGTGCTGATAGTTCTGAAGATACCGGTTCTTTTTGTAAGTGAATTTGAGAGGGCGTCACCATTTCTCGTAAAGGAGTTGCAGCACGACATGTTTGACATTTCTATAGATAAGCATAAACAAAACAAAATCAGAAAGTGTTTTTTTTGCCAAGTTTCAGAACAAACATGGAAAACTATCTAATACTGAGCTATATTATATGGAGAAAAAAGACACAAAATATTTGTTTTTTGTCATACACAATTACTCACAGAAAAATATATTGTTTAAGAAAAAATACAGTATGTATTTGCTTAAAGAGATGGTATAATGATTAGCACTCTTTTCATTCAGTACTACATGAGCCTCCCTTTGATGGCGATGATGGCTGTGAGCTTATTTGATCAGGATTCACTAGGTTCATTCTCTTCATTTAAAACATTTGTAGTTTCTGGTTAATTATCCATCCTTTGGTTTAATGATGTCTGGTGACAAAAGTAGACAAGTAGTGGGTTTGACATTACTAAAAAAGATTGTTTGTTACCACAAAATCATGATTTCTAACACCCAACACAAATTCCAGACCCAATCCAAAACCTTTGATTTGAAGTGGAGACAGGCGTCTAAGTAGATGGAAATTTCACAAAACATTTTATAAAAGAGGCGCTAATTTTTGCCGGACTGCATAAACGGAGCCAGCCTAGAAGAGCGAATGTCACTGACTGACTGACTGACTTACAAAACACCCGGCTTTAAACCCCAAGGAGCAAACAACAGTAGTGTTGAATTTCAGTGGCTAGGAAAAACTCCCTAAGAAGGCCAAAATTTAGGAAGAAACCTAGAGAGGAACCAGGCTCAGAGGGGTGACCAGTCCTCTGCTAGCTGTGCCAGATGAACATATTAAGAGTACAAGTACAAACTGTAATAATTAATAAATGCATGTGGGTCCAGAGTCTATTTAAACCTAGTCCAGGTCGGAAGCATGACCAGATGGACAAGGACAGGGACAACACGGGGGTTGGGGGGGGTCAGCAGAGTGTATGCGCACATGTATGCGCTCATGCACACATGTTGGTCATCGTGCGTGTTTGTGGTTGGTAGAGCAGGGGAGCTGTCCCAGTTTGTAACTGGTTTCACTGTCGTGTGTTTTTCCACTCCTTGAGCTTTAATTAGAATCGTTGCTTTGTTTGTTTGGCTCCGACTCGCATGTGGAAACATTACAGTATTCATATTTTGGTGAAAACCAGGACAATTTAGTGTTTTACAGATATTTGTCAGGACCCAGGACACCTAGCTAGAAACCGGGACAATCCTGGCCAAACCGGGACAATCCCGGGCAAATCGGGACAATCCCGGGCAAACCGGGACGTCTGGTCACCCTACCTATATTGATACAGTAGTTATTGTATCAATGTCATTCACGAATGGCTAATAAGCTGTTAAGACGGCCAGTGGTAAAAGCCATACAGTTCATAGATGCTATTTGTGGTGGAGGTAAACTTAATAAGAAACGTTACTCAGTTTAACACAATGCTTAATGGCGTCTAGCGACATATTACTGGCTAATAAGCTTTTAAAATGGCCAGTGGCAAAAGTCATACAGTTCATAGATACTATTTGTGGTGGAGGTAAACTTAAAAAGAAACGTTATTCAATTTAACACAATGGTTAAAGGTGTCTAACAAAATATTCAAACTTGGCGTGATGTTAATGTGTGACAACATTAAATAATGTCAAGAGGCTATACTGACACCCGGCAATTCTACAGTTCTGTGGCGTAGTGGTTAACGAACGAAAGTACAAGAACCTGCTCTGAGTAGTTTCTCTTTTTATTTACAGCTCAATTCCCTCAAAGACCCTTCTCTCTGATTAGGTCATTTTTCATTTCCTTTTTCCATTAATGAAACATTTCACAGTTATTCAAAAAGGTTGGGAAGCTGCATAAAATGCTAAAAAAAACAGAATGCAATGATGTGCAAATCATTTATCCCTATATTTAATTGAAAATAGCCCTAATAAAACATCAAATGTTCAAACTGAGCAACGCGTTTCAAAAAAATTGGGAGAGGCATGTTTACCACTATGTTGCATCACCTCTTTTAACAATAATCTGTAATCATTTGGGAACTGAGGAGATCAATTGCTGTAGTTTTGAATGTGAAATAATTTTGATATAGGATTTCAGCTGCTCAACACAACGGGGTCTCCTTTGTCGTATTTTTCGTTTGATAATGCGCCAAATGTTTTCAGTGGGTGACAGGTCTGGACTGCAGGCAGGCCAGTTTAGCACAGAGACTCCTACTACGGAGCCATGCTGTTGTAGTACGTGCAGAATGTGGTTTGGCATTGTCTTGCTGAAATAGTGTTTCGGTACCTTTGCTTACCTATATTGAATTAATGTGTTTTGAACATTTGCCTGCCTAAACCCTTTAATAAATATGCCTGTCGCCCTGCGTCTGGGACCAAGTAACTTCTGCCTGTGCCAAGTGATTCATGACATAATGTGTGTATAATTACATTTAAAGGAATATTTCATGCAGCATTTTTTAAATATACTTTTTCTGTTAAAATGGTTCTAAGCAGAATGGTCAATAAAGGCTTTTAAAAGTCTTTCTAAAAAGGTTTTACCAAAGAGGCAACCTGCAGAACCCTGTATGTTTCAATGTATTTCTAAAGGTGCAGGATTTCTTCTCATATCCCGGTCTTTATAATCTGTTTTTAATCTTAGACATTTTTCAAAAATAAATGTTGCTATTCCACCTTACAAATCTTCAAATTGTCATGTGTTGTTCATTACTTTTTAAATATCTGATTGTAGAGCAGAAAACAAAAGAAACAAATATAACAACATGCAGCTGCCAGGAAGGCTAATGGAAGTTCCCAAGCCTACTTTGAGGATTGTTAGGAATGTTGTGAAATACCTCAACAGTAATGAGATGTATGAATAAAGGATGACACATCAGATTGCTAGTGTCACGAAGGGTGTAGTGGTGGAGACGAAGGAACCAGGCACAGGCAGAGTGGCAGTCGATGTTGTGAATTTTAATTGAAACAAACACTGAGCACTACAACAAACGAAACGAAAACAAAGGGTACAAACCAAAAGGAAACACTCACCACGTACTTGGACAAACATAGACATGGAACAATGACCGACAAATGAGAGGAGCAGAGGAGAAACATTTAAACACATACTGATGACCTAATTGGGACCTGGTGTGAGTGACAATTGGAGACAATTGGAGACTATATACAATACCAAAGAAAAAAGGGCATTCAACAATCATCTTCATACACTGATAAAAAGGAAGGTTCCCCAAAATAGGCTGGCCAATTCTGGTGGCCTCCCACAAAGTTTTAATAGGAGGATTTTTCTAACTTCTATTGTGTGAAACAAAGATTGTCAGCTGGTGGTGCTAAAATGCCCTAAACTGTATACCTGCACACTCACCCCCAAATAAAACACAAGCCATAAGCAATTGAGTCCTGTAAATAGAGAAAACAAGTACAACTGTCTATCTGATAAGGGCCAAAAATGTCAACGTTGCAGAATGGGCAACTACCAAGTTCATAGCACATAACCAATAAACAATATGCACAGGTAGTGTTATCTTGTATCATGCTACTTTTAGTGAAGTGACAAGCAGAGGTGATTCGTACTTGTCCACACTCCCAATTATACACAAGGCCTCCTCACTGTTTATTTCACCACCACCTGTTGTCAGCCTGGTCCGTGGCTCACAGTTGTTTTGTTTGTCTGTCTCAACTGTCTCTGGTTCTAACTCGGCATTACTCAGAGAATGCATGTGCACCTGTTTCTGGAACACGTAATCATCACAGTATAACACCAAGTCAATTAAATTTCAGGGATATCAATCTGTACAGTTCGGAAGCATAAGCGATTGTGAATCAATGTCACCTGTTTAGGTGCAAATAAAAGTGACAACAGGTGCACTGGAGAGGCAACAGCAAGACAACCCCCAAAAAAGGAATGGTTTTGCAGGAGGTGGCCACAGACAATTGCTCTCTCCTTATACTTCCTGACTAATTCTTCTCTAGTTTTGTGTTTTGTTAGTGTCCTTGTCACTACTGGTCGCATGAGGCGGTACCTGCAGCCCATTCAGGTTGCACAGGTAGTCCAGCTCCTCCAGGATAGCACATCCATATGTACAGTCGCAAGAAGGTTTGCTGTGTCTCCCAGTACAGTCTCAAGAGCATGGAGGAGATTTTAGGAGATGGGCCGTTACACGAGGAGAGCTGCACAGGGCCGTAGAAGGGAATCAACCCAGAAGCAGGACCGGTATCTGCTCTTTTGTGTGAGGAGGAACAGAAGGAGCATTGCCAGAGCCCTACAAACTGACCTCAAGTGGGCTACTGGTGTGCATGTTTCTGAACAAACTGTCAGAAACAGACTCTATGAGGGAGGCATGAGGGCCCGACGTCCTCTAGTGGGACCTGTGCTCACAGCCCAGCACTGTGCAGCTCGAATGGCATTCGCCAGAGAACACCAGAATTGGCAGGTTCACCATTGGCGCCCCCTTCTCTTCACAGATGAGAGCAGGTTCACACTGAGCACATGTGATAAATGTGAAAGAGTCTGGAGACACCATGGTGAATGTTATGCTGCCTGCAATATCATCCAGCATGACCGGTTTGGCGGTGGGTCGGGGATGGTCTGGGGAGGCATATCCTTGGAGGGTCGCACAGACCTCCATGTGCTAGCCAACAATACCCTGACTGCTGTTAGATAGTGGGATGAAATCCTCAGATCCATCGTCAGACCTTACGCTGGTGCAGTGGGCCTTGGGTTCCTCCTGGTGCAGGACAACGCCTGGCATCATGTGGCTAGAGTGTGTAGGCAGTTCCTGGATGATGAAGGCATTGATGCCATTGACTGGCCCTCACGTTCCCCAGACCTGAATCCAATTGAGAACCTCTGGGACGTTATGTATCGGTGCATCATCAGTGCATTTTTTAAGTGTTCAACATGGAATGTATATTTAATCACAACCAGTCTCTTTTATCTGACATAAAGTTTACAGTTATTCCATATTTTGGTTTACAGGAAATCATGCATGTAGTAGAAAAATACAATTAAAAAGGAATTTGTGCAGGTGCAAAAATTAGTGAACCCCAAGTTGCATTGATTAAATCAAGTCTAAGTATATCAGGTGGGTAAATAATTGGGTAGCAAATGAACCAATCAAATGAGGGATCTGTAGGAAAGAGTTTAGACAGGACTCGGATAGAGACGGTATGGTGTTAATCAGCATTCAGGATTCAAAGCAACCGGTTAATAATCTTACATAAAGAAATATAAATTGAGAAATATTGACATATTGTGGCATTAATAAATAAATGATAACTACTAATAGATTAATTCATACATAGTAACGTATGAAGTTGGGAGGGTGACGTCCTAATAGCAATAGTCTCCATAGCAATGCAGTATGAAATAATAATAACAAAATATCATTACTTATAACAAGAGAATGAAATTGCAAAATTCTTCTCAGGAATCACATACTAGCAATAACATAAGGCAAATGGTAATGGGTAGCTAACAAACAACACCTCTTAATCCAAATTTCAAGTAGCTACATATTATAGTAATGCCAGGAATATTCTCAAACTAAACCCCACACATATCCATGCGAGGGAATCTTGCAGCCAACTGAAAACATATAACCGTAACTTTCGGTTTACATTTGGTTACCATGGAAACACTTCGGCATGACTCGCGAACGTAAACACCTGTTCTGCTGAGTCTCCAAAATAAAATACAGTCAGATCAATAATATATTTGAAATTGTATTAAGTTTCGCTGAATTATTGGGGTGACAAGTTTAAAACCCTGAAATTAATGTACCTTAGTAGGGTGAGCTGATATTTTGAAAGGCAAGGAGGTGCTAGCCTTGATTTTGGCCAATGACAGACATTCCACGTTTAGCTCCACCCACAAGAGAAAAGTCGAAATATCAAGTCGTTTTATAGTTTATGTGAAAAATATGAGATAACAAAACAACAAGTCAAAATCCGTTTTTCCGTTTTTGTAAAAAAACGAAATAACGGATTATCAAGTGTGTTTCGGTTTGACTTGTTGTTTGTCATTTTTTATGTCCCAGTTTTGATCAAGTCGTGTTTTGGCTACAGTGTAAAGGACAAAAGTTACAATTCAGTTTAGAGGAAGAATTACTGTTAGGTGAGTTGTCTTGATATGCTTGCATAGAAAGTGCACATTAAGATGCAGACCAAATTAAACAAAGGTTACAAAATAAAGGAAACCCTTAGTAAATGAGTGGAGGAAACTAACGAATGCAGATGCTTACATAGATACATTTTCCTGGCATGGTTTGGGTCCATGTGTCACCATAGAGCAAAGAGTAATCAGCTTCATCCCATGGTGAAACATTTATATCCTCATGGGAGGGGTCTCTTCCAGGATTACAATATCCCCATTCACAGGGCACAAGGGTTAACTGAATGGTTTGATGAGTAATGAAAGTCGAAAATAAACATTTAGGAAAATGATGTGAAACACAAGATCTCATCCCAATTGAACACCTATGGGAGATTTTAGATTAACGTGTCACACAGCATTCTCCACCAACATTGTCAAAACACCAAATGAGGGAATATGTTTTGCAAGAATTGTGCTCAATCTACCTAGTAGAGTTAGAGACTTGTAGAACCTATGCAAAGCGCATTGAAGATGTTCTGGTGGCTTGTGGTTGCCCAACACCTGAGACACTTCAAGTTGGTGTTTCCTATCATTGGTCACCCGCCTGTATAATAATATACAAGTTATCATGACTAATATGTTGTTTATATTATGAGGCCAATTGTATTATCACTTTTTTATTGTCTAATATGACTGAAAAGGTTTGGGAACCAATGTGGTAAGGTTTAGGATTAGTAGTAGGATTACTAAAAGTAGGCTTTTTTGGGGAAATCTATTTAGGTGTCCCATTTAGATTGTTAATTCAAACAAAAACTGACCATGGCAGGCATAGTGAGTATGACTGCATGTGTATGTATGCATGTGTCTGTATTATAACTGCACTCAGCAGCTTTCTAAACCACCAGTGTCTCATTCTTGACTGTAACTATTTTTGCAGATATAATGAAAATCGATTTGTTTTCTCGTTATTCCGTTTTTGGAATGAAATGAATAACGAGAATACGGAAATGCATCAGGTTGGTGAATATTCCTGTATCGTTGATGTTATCTGAGATCAGTCCAGAACAGTGTTTCCCTGCAGTCTGAGGTCAGTCCAGAACAGTGTTTCCCTGCAGACTGAGACCAGTCCAGAACAGTGTTTCCCTGCAGTCTGAAATGCATCAGGTTGATAAAACAGTGTTTTCTGCTAATTCATTTTTCGTTTCGACACAATAAACGAGAAACGATTTGACATTGGATTTTGGGACATAACCGCTATAAACCAAACTGTTTTGTTTGTTATCTACATAAAAAAATAAATCGAATAAGGAATTATCCATTTGCACCTGGACCGTGTTTGGTCCAGTTATCGTTCGTTCATTCGTTTGTTTGTTTACTTTGGACAACGAAATAATCAGCAAACGACTCCTTTTTTATCTTCTTCAGAAAAAACAAAAAACACATTTTTAAGTACATTTTTTGTTTCCTTGTTCCTGCAGGAAAGTCAGAAAAAACACCTGGTATTTAGATTTTCCACTGTGGGTGGTGCTAAATCTGGAATGCTTGTCATTGGCTAAACACACAGGATACACATTCAATGTTTTTCAAATTAAGAGTTTACCTGAGGCCATATGGTTATTTTTCACCATCTACTTTGGACAACTACTGCATACAAGCTGTCAACCTATTATTTGGCTTAACTGACTGAATAAATGTATTGAAATGTACATTTTTACGCATTGACAGTCATCAGGCTGGTCATAGACAATGGGGTGAGGGGGATGATGACTTGGAGGCTCAACAAGCTATTGAGGAAGGCAGTTGGACAGTGAGAAGAGAAGACCATTCTCATCCTCTTTAAGATGAGCTGTGTAAGCTGAGGAACACCTTCAGCCACTGCTCATCCCACCAACTGTTAATCCTCTACATCAGTGTTTCTTAATCCTGGTCCTCGGGACCCAAAGGGGTGCACATTTTTGTTTTTGCCTTTGCACTCACACACCTGTTGCAAATGTTGCCCTACCACTTAAACACTTGATTGATGTAAGCAACCTATAATCAAGCCTTTAGTTTGAATGGGTGTGTGAGTGCTTGGGCAAAAACAGAAACCTGCACCCCTTTGGGTCCCGAGGACCAGGATTAAGAAACACTGCTCTACATTACTATTGAACACAAATCTATAGATCAATGCAGCCTGTATTATATTTGCTGCTCCAATATTGTGCAGTGTTACTGTGGTTGGTGTTTACTTATTGTTTAAGGCTAAATTATACATATGTTAGACAATGAGTAATAAATATTGTCTGTTCAGTGAAATATTGCAGTTCAACTTATTTGTAGCCTTTACATGCATATGTTAGATAATGAACACAAATGTATAGATCAATGCAGCCTGTTTGATATCTGCTGCTCCAATATTGTGCAGTGTTATTGTGGTTGTGTTTACTTATTGTTAAAGACTAAATTATACATGTTAGACAATGTAATAAATATTGACAGTTCAGTGAAATATTGCATTTCAACTTATTTGTAGCCTTTACATGCATATCTTAGATAATGACTGGGTTACATTAGGCAAACTTACACTTTACCATTTACCATGAAAATACAGACCATAGGTTGTTGTCAATTCTAGGCATAGAAAATATCTACATTGGTCATCTGAAATGTATATCTGCTTTCACCAAGCTTGTAGTGTTTAAATTGCATTTACAATATTTGTGTAAACACTTACAGAACAAAATTTCAGTATGTCACGTTTGTACATTGGTTTATTTTGAGTAAGTAAATCATCAGATAAATCATACCTTTATGCTGGTATTGATCAATAAAAACATGAACTCCTTGTTTTCAAGCAAATCTTTTTGTTGTATTCATTAGGCACACCTTTCATTTTGGGACAACCGAAGTCCTTTGTCTACTGGGAAACAGTGCTTAAAGTATAATTGGGTGACCCATAGCTTTAGAAGTAGGCTAATCAATAGGCCTATGAACTTCATGATAGTAATTAAGAGACAATAATAATATGAATAATTACATAAATGTATTGGTTGAATTTTGTTAGTGATTCAGGTGTTTAACAATACTGTGGTGCTGCGAGGGACCACTCACCCAAGGCAGTTTTAACAGTTTCAAGACCCAAACTACTTCCTTCACCAACCTGCTTAATAGAAAGCTATATAATTATAGTCTCTTTGGCTTACATTGCGTTTTATCCTTTTGCTTTTCAGAGCACCTTATAACCCAAAAGCACTCACTCTTACACACACAAACCCCATTCACATAGACACTAAACTCTGCCTTTTTATTGTGCCAAATTTAAGTTAAAACTGACAATACCATTTATACAATTTTGTCCATCAGAAAATAAACTAGATTGAGTCAATCATCAAAACAAAATCTATTTGTTTATCCCATTTTACTTGCAATGTCACAAAGGTTTTGATAAAACCTATAAATGCCAACACCCAAAACCCAACCTGAACCCTCATTCGATTTGTATGTGTAGCTCTAGTACTGTGAAATCAACCAGGGACCGCTTATAAGTGATGTCTCCACTTTGCCAACATGTTATTTCAGGCAGAGGAGGACCCTGTCGCCGAGTTGAGGGTGGATGCAGAGCTAAGATTGAGGAACAGTTGCTGCCTAATGTCTCTATTGCAGCATATTGGTATCAACAAGATGTGGGTTCACCTCTGACCAGGTTGTCTGGTCAGAGGTGATGTTTGGCAGTGATCCCTTCACATCAGCAGAGGACCGAGCCAATGTGGAACGGCACTTCACAGAACAGTTGTCCTGACATGGCTATTCTCTTTGACGAGGCAGTGAACTACAATGGCACACCTTTCAAAAATGCCTTGATGTGCCTAATAAATACAACAAAGATTTGCCTATAAAAAAAATCAAAATATCAAATAAGCTGCACTGATCTATAGATTTGTGTTCAATAGTATTGTGGAAGATTAACATTTGATTTGGAGCAAAAATACATAGATCTGCTTTTGTGCCAAATGCTCCATCTTGCACTTGCGGTGGGGGGGGGGGGTGGTTGACAGATGGCTTAAGGCAGTGGTTCTCAACTCCTGGCCTTGGGACCTAGTCTACTGCTGGTTTTCAATTCTACCTTATAGTTAATTGAATTCACCTGGTGTCCCAGGTCTAAATGAGTCAATATTGAGAGGGCTAGAATGAAAACCAGCAGTACTTTGGGTCCCGAGGCCTGGAGTTGAGAAACACTGGCTTAAGGTGTTCCTCAGCTTACTGTTGAGCTGTGGCGTCGTTAGGCCTGGGTGTTTGGGGCTATAGCCCCGGAACCTTTATGAATAGCCCTGGATCTCAAATTGACCAAAAAAAATAAATAAGAAAAATAGCCCCTGATCTATTCATCTATAATTCTGATTGCGCATTATGACATTGTAGACATGTAGGCCGCTAGCATGTACATCGAAATTGTCCACATGTACATTCAAAACCCTGTACTTTCTGTCCCAGATGGGGCAAGGGGTGGGCTAAGGCCCGAATGTTTTGTGATCCTAGCAACGCCCCTGCTGTAGAGGCGATGAAAATGGTCTTCCCTCTCTCATACAACAGATGCCTCTCTCTATAACCAGCTATTTCAATACATTTATTCAGTCAGTTAAGCCAAATAATAGGCTGACAGCTTGTATAGTTGACTAACAAATCAAAAGTAGATGGTGAAAAATAACCATATGGCTTCGGGTAAACTCTTAATTTGAAAAACAATAAATGCGTATCTTGTGTATTTGGCCAATGACGGGCATTCCAGATATAGAACCACCCACAGGGGAAAATCAAAATATCAGGTGTTTTTTCTGACTTCCGTTCAGGAACGAGGTAACCAAAAATAAGAAACAATTTTGTTTTTTGGTTTTTCCGGAAAAACGAAAAAACGGAAAAAGGAGTCGTTTGCTCGTCATTTCGTTGTCCAATTTAAAAGAACAAACAAATGAACGAACGATACCCGGACCGTGTTTCTTGTGTCTGCTTGTTTCGTTTTGACGGGACAAGGAATTATACTCACGTACACGGACCGATCCTCTGTCGCAATCTTCTGCTATAATATAAAAGTGTGGAAGAGGGAAGGTCCGTGTACGTGATAATTCCTTTTCCCGTCCTAACAAAACAGCAGAATCAAGAAACACGTTTGATTATCCGTTATTTCGTTTTTTTTTCAAAAACGGAAAAACTGATTTTGACCCTGTTTTTTGTTATCTAATTTTTTCACATAAACTATAAAACGACTTGATATTTCGATTTTTCTCTTGTGTGTGGAGCTAAACGTGGAATGTCTGTCATTGGCCAAAATCAAGGCTAGCACTTCCTTGCCTTTTAAAATATCAGCTCACCCTACTAAGTTACATTAATTTCAGGGTTATAAACTTGCCACCCCAATTCTAGTGTTTACAAACGTGGAAATGAACAGATGAATAGTTAGAAATGATATATCCTAGCTACTTGGGTAAGCAGTAGCAAGCTAATTTAATGAAGGCATACAGCCAAAACAACAGAAGTTGAAGCCTATTAATCATTGGTTGCCAATTTAATGCTTTAAATAAGTACTTTGACGATAAACATAATATTTTTCCAATTATTTCACAACACTCCTAACCACCAAGCAAGCCTTGTAACATAAACCTATTTGATCGCATATCTCCATTTAAATCGTTGTAAATAGGCTACTTGAACCTTGAAAAACAGCCTATTGAATCAATGTTGTAAGTTCAGTAGGTGCTCCAACAGGACATGCGGAAAAGAGAGATTGAAGCCAAAATACGTCTAGCGTAGCAAATGTTAATTATATGATTGTTATTATTATTATCTGAAGGTCAATTACAGATTTGTATGAAAGCCTGTTAGATTTGAGTTAATAATTCAGCGAAACTTAATACAATTTCAAATATATTATTGATCTGACTGTATTTCATTTTGGAGACTCTGGAGAACAGGTGTTTACGTTCGCGAGTCATGCCGAAGTGTTTCCATGGTAACCAAATGTAAAGTTTGGTTACGGTTATATGTTTTCAGCTGGCTGCAAGATTCCCTTGCATGGATATGTGTGGGGTTTAGTTTGAGAATATTCCTGGCATTACTATAATATGTAGCTACTTGAAATTTGGATTAAGAGGTGTTGTTTGTTAGCTACCTATTGTTAGCTTTCTCCATTACCATTTTCCTTATGTGATTGCTAGTATACTTACAGACTTGATTTAATCAATGCAACTTGGGTTTCGCTCATTTTTGCACCTGCACTAATTCCTTTTTAAGTTAATTTTTCTACTACATGCATGATTTCCTGTAAACCAAAATATGGAATAACTGTAAAAATTGTCAGATTAAAATGACTGGTTCTGATTAAATATAAATAACATGGTGAACACTTAAAAGAATATGTAATTGTACAAGGGGTTAACATACTTTGAAGCAGAACTGTAAGTCCAGTGAATCAATTGGACTTGATCATAGTGAAAATGCTGTCAAAACAGATATGCTCATAGTGAAAATGCTGTTCGATGGTGATTAAATCTGACCCACCAACTTGCAAAATTATCACACTGACCATATACGATTTTTGGAAGTCCATTTAATTCTGTGTTCCGCCGTTTAAATTTGAAAACTCTTTGATGTTCCATTGCCTGTAGTGAAATACACCAGAATTTTCTCTCTGTCACACACATCACAACGTAATTTGAGTTTGGGCATGCACTGTATATACACTGCTCAAAAAAATAATTATAATAAGGGAAAAACTTAAATCACACATCGGGTCTCGATGAAGGAAATGTATTAAAGATCAAAATCTTTACTGTACATTGTGTAATTCGTTGAGAATAAAATGAGGTAACAACGGTCAATGGAAACCAAAATCACCAACCGATTGACGGCTGGATTCAAACTCACACCGAAAATCAAAGTAAACAACTAAAATCACAGGCTGTTCCAGCTAGTATGAATTTCATCACAGCAACTCATAATGTGACTTAGTAGTGTGTATGGCCCCCACGTGCCTGTATGCACTCCCGACAATGTCTGGGCATGCTCCTGATGAGAAGCGAGATGATGTCCCGAGGTCCCCAGACCTGGATCAGGGCATCAGTGAGCTCCTGGACAGTCTGTGGCCCAACTTGGCGGCGTCGGATGCACTGATACATAACGACCCAGAGGTTCTCAAATGGAGTCAGGTCTGGTGAACATGAGGGCCAGTCAATGGTATCAATGCCTTCATCATCCAGGAACTGCCTACACACTCTGGCCACATGAGGCCAGGTATTGTCCTGCACTAGGAGTAACCCAAGGCCCACTACACCAGCGTAAGATCTGACGATGGGTCTGAGGATTTCATCCCAGTACCTAACAGCAGTCAGGGTACCTTTGGCTAGCACATGGAGGCCAGTGCGACCCTCCAAGGAAATGCCTCCCCAGACCATGATTGACCCACCGCCAAACCAGTCATGGTGGATGATGTTGCAGGCAGCATAACGTTCACCACGGCGTCTCCTGACTCTTTCACGTCTGTCACAGTGTGAACCCGCTCCCATCTGTGCAGAGAAAGGTGTGCCAATGGCAGACCTGCCGATTCTGGTGTTCTCTGGCGAATGCCAATCAAGCTGCACGGTGCTGGGCTGTGAGCACAGGTCCCACTAGAGGACGTCGGACCCTCATGCCTCCCTCATAGAGTCTGTTTCTGACAGTTTGTTCAGAAACATGCACACCATTAGCCCGCTGAAGGTCATTTTGTAGGGCTCTGGCAGTGCTCCTCCTGTTCCG
Source organism: Esox masquinongy (assembly GCA_016801175.1). Lineage (NCBI taxonomy): Eukaryota > Metazoa > Chordata > Actinopteri > Esociformes > Esocidae > Esox > Esox masquinongy. The sequence continues at coordinate 70,559 of JACXGI010000623.1, forward strand.
GTATCTGCTCCTTTGTGTGCAGATCCTGCTGCTGGGTTGATGCCCTTAAACGGCCCTGTCCAGCTCTCCTTGTGTAACGGCCCATCTCCTAGTATCTCTTTCATGCTCTTGAAAGTGTACTGGGAGACACAGCAAACCGTCTTATGAAAGCACGTATGGATGTGCCATCCTGGAGGAGCTGGACTGCCTGTGCAACCTGAATGGGCTGTAGGTACCGCCTCATGCGTCCAGTAGTGACAAGGACACTAACAAAACACAAAACTAGAGAAGAATTAGTCAGGAAGGATAAGGAGAGAGCAATTGTCTGTGGCCACCACCTGCAAAACCATTCCATTTTTTGCGGTTGTCTTGCTGTTGCCTCTCCAGTGCACCTGTTGTCACTTTCATTTGCACCAAAACAGGTGACACTGATTCACAATCGCTTATGCTTCCTAACTGGGCAGATTGATATCCCTGACGTTTAATTGACTTGGTGTTATACTGTGATGATTACATGTTCCCTTAATTTTTTTTGTGCAATGTATTTGAAAACCATTTCTAAGACACAAGCATTGTATCCCAAAACTTCCCAAAGGAAACAGAAAAGTACACCTTAAAGTGTTTGTGTGTGTTAGTTGTGCAACCACTCACTAACTGACTGCAGCTAAGGCCATATGGAGTGAAACCTACACAAAGGGAGCTCTCCAGGAACAGGATTGGTGACCACTGGGACCCTAAGGAATAAAAAGGTAAACATCCCTGAGTGGTCCAGTGAGAGCCCCAACCTAAATCCAATTGAAGATTTGTGGAATGACTTGAAGATTGCTCTCCATCGACACTACCCATGGAACTTGACAGCTATTATATTTTTAATGTAGTGTGCATTGTTTTTTTCCACTTAAAAGTTCCCTTTAAATGTGTGGTGTATGGTGTGTAAGTGAGTGGGAAAAAAATATTTTGATACAAAATATTTGTGAAAGAAGTTCAAGGGGGTGTTGAATCTATAAGCCCTATCGGTTAGCTAACCATTTACAGCAACACCACTACACCAACAGGTCATTTTATAATATTACTAATATAAATGGAAAAACATTACAGCATTTTTGCATTAACATATTCATAGATATAAGTAGATCACTTATTAAATAGTAGATAAATGAAGTTAGAAGGGTGAACTCCTCGACAATTCTGGTTAAAGTAACACCCGTTTCTTGATAAGTCAATAAACAGTAATTGGCAAGTTTATAAACTTGAATAAAATGTAATTGATAGATAATATTTTATTCGAATTAAGAAGGGGGTAACCGCTACTTTGAAGGAACAAGTATTGCTGACTATACATTTGGCCAATGACAGGCATTTCACATTTCACTCCACCCACATGAGAAAAATCAAAATATCAAGTCGTTTTATGGTTTATTTGTAAAAAAACAAGATAACAAAACAACAAGTCAAAATCATTTTTTCCATTTTTGTAAAAAAACGAAATAACGGATAAACAAACATGTTTGTTTTGCTTGTTTCGTTTGGACGGGAAAAGGAATTATGAGGGGAAAAGCAAATTCTAAACTAAACAAAAAGAGGTGTCTCGGCAGTCTCAACCCCCAGATGTGCTAGGGGTGGGTATTGGCAAGTACCTTGCAATACGATATATATCACGATATATATCACGATACACATGTTACAATTCAATACATCACGATATCACAACTTATTGAAGTGCTAAAGAAAACCTCAAATAATATTAGGCTATATACTTGAAAGGACAATCTTTAGCTAATCCCCATTAGCAACTCCTAATGAACCCCTAACTTCTAAATTTAGACCCGCTTTAGACCCCAATAGAATTCTAGAATGCTGCTGAAGATTACTGAAAATTCTCAAAATAAATTATATTTTCTCACACATATTTAAAACAAACAGATATAGCACAAAAACCAAAACCAAAATATAGCTGCAAGCAGAAATTAGGGGTCCAAGCAAACAGAACGCAAGACAAGGATTGGCCACGCAAGCCCAAGAGTAGGCCCAGCAATTTGTTTTTGCATTAGTCGGTAATGAGCGTTTAAACAGATTTTCCGAAACAGCGCCCCCACATGGCCGATCAGCACCACACACCACGGGCCTCTTTTGCATCTCGTTCCGACCACTGATACCAAGTTTGGTGACAATCGGACAAATGGTTGCTGAGAAATGCCCTCACTTCCTGTGAAATTCTCGGACACAGGAAGTTGTTGGCAGGTGATGTATGCGGACCTCCACGGCACCTCATTTCAACCAAGAATACCAAGTTTGGTGCCAATAGGACAAACGGTTGCCGAGAAACTCACTCGCTTCCTGTTTGGCGCCTTCCCGCCATTTTTGATAAACAATTTTGCAAATCAAAAATCCACCAAGTATCTTTTGTTAGGCTTCGCCTGTAGATCATCTCTGCCAAGTTTCGGGAAGATTGGACAAAATTTGCGACCTGTGAAAATTTTTAGAGCTTTAACAGGAAGTTGAATATGGCGGATAATAAAAGAAATTGGAGCTCGATGTTCCAAGAGACAATTTTGTTTAGTATACTGCCAGTCACATTGTGAGATAGGTTTGGTGATTTCAGCTCCAAGGAGCACAAAGATATTGCTATTTGAAAAGCCCAAGTTTGACGACACACTGTCCCCCAATGGCCGATCTTGCCCAAACTTTTACTGGTTGTTGGGGGCCTATAAGACTTTCTATTGATCAAGTTTCATGGCGGTCAAGCATTTCTAAAAGCTTTAATTGATAGCTTGAAATTGATTGGCCCATGGGGGTCACATGGTTTGGAATGTGACTCCGTATTTGTTGTAGTACAAAAACCTATTGCACTCATGCAACTCACCAAGTTTGGTTGAAATATCTGTTTGCGTTTAGGAGTAATGAGCCTTACAAGTGGATTTTTGGTATAGCGCCCCCATATGGCCGATTAGTGCCAAACACGGTAGGCCTCCTCTGGTTCTCCTTCCGAACACGCGTAGCAAGTTTGGTGCCAATTGGACAAATGGAGGCTGAGATACAACCTCACGTATAGAATGGCGGCTTTGCCGCCATTTCTGATTGGCTGCAACGGGCAAACTATTTTGGAAATAAAAAATCCACCAAGTATCTTTTGTTAAGCTTCACCTGTAGATCATCTCTGCCAAGTTTTGGGAAGATTGGGCAAAATTTGCGACCTGTGAAAAATTTTAGAGGTTTTTCACAAAATCCAAAATGGCGGAAAATCTAGTTAGGCGCAAATTAAAATGGCCTCTAGAAAGGTTGTTCAGCACATGGTCATGCATCATATGACACTGGTTTCATGTCTCTAGGCTAATCACAGCTTGAGTTATAAGCGTTTGAAAATTGCGACTTTGACCTGATGGTGGCGCTAGAGGCATTGACCTATGGACACCAAAATTCGTTTTTATGAGTTTGGCAGAGCCCTCTATGGATGTGCCAAGTTTCAGAAAAAGTTAGCCAGTAGAAGTTGGTAAACTTGCAAAAACGGCGGAAGAAAGAGAATAATAATAATAATAATAAATACTAACAATTACAATAGGGTTCCTGCAGCTTAGCTGCTTGGACCCCTAATAATAATAATAATAGAAAAACTAACAATTACAATAGGGTTCCCGCAACTTCACTGCTTGGACCCCTAATTACAAGTTAACTTTGTTTTAAAGAGCACATCTAATTTGACAACACATTCATGTAACTTGGAATAATATAATTTGTTTTCTCCCATTAACAATCAAAAGAAAGAAACAAATGTCGAATTTTGCATAAAATGATATATTGCAATGAGATTGAGCCAGCAGTCAAATTAGGTTTGTACAGCTGATCATTATGTGTGATCCTAATAAAGTAAGCACAAGGCAAATCTCAAGACATTCAAGTTTTTATAAATGATAAGGGGAAGTATGTGGCTTACAACATTACTGCTTTTTGGCTAGCTAGTGAAAGTGACAGCTTGTTGCTGCACAAGCGAAACATTTGCGGGCAGACAACTTTATTTTAGTCTGACAGACGAAACAAACCGGACAATTAGTTGTCTAGTTAGCAATGGCATTTTCCATATTTGAAAGAAATCAGAAGAAAAGCGAGAAAACAACCAACTAGTCAGCCAGCTACACAGCAAATGGCTTTATTGACTCGATCTTATGAATAGAGCACAGTTCTTCCAAAACAGAATTAAGTTTGTCCATCTTTGCTTCTTTTCTGATATGTTGCAACCTAGGTAGGAACTAAAAACTTTCAGGAAATGTGTTCCATCCACTTTGAAAAAATATTGAAATCACCGCCTTCAACAAGTCTGTGAGTGGAGGTTTATTTGAAAACTAACATCCAATAGAAATCTTGCCGATGAGAATCAGCGGCAACTTTTTTTAATAGGCATGTTTCCAGATCTCCAAGGAAGCCAGAGGAGATTGGAGGTGTGGCCTTGTGAGACTAAGGAGTGTCATGCTGTCAGGTTTTATGACTTGCCACACTGGCTTTTAGAGCTACTCGAACAACCTGTAAATTTGCTGGTTTTCATTTGTTTTTTAACAGCAAAATGATTAAGAAAGGACTCACTGAAGAGGCTGTATCTGCAGCATGCAAAGAAGGGGACCCAATCACTCAGGTAAGTGTCACACAGAGCAGCGTTCATTTATTTAGGGTAAGACTACTTTATTCAGTTGAGAGTGTGTCTGGGCAAACCTGTTTTTGAGCAGGCAAACCTATTGTTGCGTAAAAATCCTAGTCAGCTGTGTTAGTTGTAGACTTTGTAACCAAGCTCCCCATAGCGAACACCATTAGGAAATGAGATTTAACTAACTGGTTCCAAGCTGTGAGAAAGTGGCTCCTAAATGTGATTTATTTTTTTGCTCAATCCCAAGGGACGCTTTTTTCCTTGTCACTCCATTTGTGCATAAACATGCCTCTGCAGTTTGCACATGGATCCCAAAACTGAGGGAGTGAAAAACAATCAAAGGTATAGGGGCTTATTAGACACTCCAGTAGTCTCAAATCTAGACTTAGAGTGAGTAAACCACAGTTCAGGCTTCATTAACATAATGGCATACCATAAGGCACTGCATTATTTTCTTTTTCACATTTCATACATAAGAAAGTACAGGATGGCCTCATTGTATGCAATTTGCGTATGTTTTGTAAATCTTGTAAAATGACAGGAACAACTTTTTTATTTAAATGTCATTATTGTTTTATTATTTAAAGATGCTTTCTGGGATATTAGGCACTCTGAATTGTTATGATATGTTTCTAATTAGGTTGGTAACATTTATCAATTGCCTAAAAACTAAAGTTGATGGGTTTATTCATCCATGTCAACTCTCATGGTTTTCTCAGCAACATGTGATGACACAGGGCTCTTGAAATGAGTTGGTATGGGCGAGGCAGTTGTACAAAATAAAGCCTGGCATAGATCATGCAGTTTTCAACTGCAATTAGGTCACAATTTGTAAATCCTAACATTGTAGGCTCTATCGAAGTCAATGTATTTTCCACAATTTAAGTGAGTGAAAGACGTACAATTGTGAATTTGGCATTCTTCTGAATCGCATTTAAGGTCTGGATTAATTTTTTTGACCTGCTCAAAATTCCCAGCCTTATCTTGTGCAACTTGTCAACTTGTCACTGGTCACTTGTTGCTTTGCTACAGCCACAGGGAACGAGATGAGCTACAACACATCTGGACATTGCAAGAGACCGGAGGGTCAAGTCGGGTCGCAATGTGAGCAAACACAATGTAATGTGATCGACAATGGTCACATTGTGACCCATCAAGGCCCCTCTATCTGTTGACTCCAGTTATAGTTTTTCGTTTTCTGTTAGATGAGAAGTTAGCGGAAAGGGTTCAGGTGAAGACATAGTTTTACAAGTAACAACTTGCCTGACACACTGTTTGCTCTCTCACTCTTTATCTCTCTGCAGGACTTCATGATGCAGCAAACTATGCTGAGGGTGAAAAACCCGCTCAAGTCTTTAGACTTCTACACACGCATTCTGGGAATGACGTGAGTCCCACTTAGCGGTTTAACACAAGCATCAAGGGGCTTCTGGTCAAGTATCTTACACCTCTGGAAGAGTTCTTCTCAAAGGCTTGTGGCTGTTATAGATGGCTCCTTTTGACCCACTCCTTAATCCTGCATATGCTTTAACCTGTGTGGTTTCTATGGCCCTATCTATACTATCTTCACCAAGATAATGACCCAATTGAACTCTAATGGGAGACACAGACAACCTTTTCTACCACCAATACCAATACACCAAATGGTTCAATTCATTGTGGATGAATGTGTTGCATCCAGTGGCTCCCAGAATTATTGGCACCCTAAGTCAATATGAAAAAAAGTCTGTGAAAATATCTCATTGTTGTCAGCTTGACCTGTATACAGGGTAAAGTAATTATTTTGATCTCCTGTGTGCTGCAGATTTATTAGAAATGAGTACACATTTTTAAATATACAGTTAGGTCCAGAAATATTTGGACACTGACACAATTTTCATAATTTTGGCTCTGTACGCCACCACAATGGATTTGAAATTAAACAATCAAGATGCAATTGAAATGCAGACTTTCAGCTTTAATTCAAGGGGTTGACCAAAAATATTGTATGAAACGTTTAGGAATTGCAACCATTTTCGTTAACAGTCCCCTTATTTCAGGGGCTCAAATGTAATTGGACAAATTAACACAATCGTAAATAAAATGTTCATTTTTAATACTTTGTCAAGAATCCTTTGCAGGCAATGACTGCTTGAAGTCTCGAGCGCACAGACATCCCCAAACGGTGGGTTTCCTCCTTTGTGATGCTTTGTCAGCCCTGTACTGCAGCTGTCTTCAGTTGTTGTTTGTTCGCGGGTATTTCTGTCTTAAGTTTTGTCTTCAGCAAATGAAATGCATGCTTGATTGTGTTGAGATCTGGTGATTGACTTGGCCATTGCAGAATATTCCACTTCTTTGCCTTAAAAAACTCCTGGGTTGCTTTCGCAGGACTGTATGTTTTGGGTCATTGTCCATCTGTAAAGTGAAGCGCCATCCAATCAACTTTGTTGAATTTGGCTGAATCTGAGCAGACAATATATCCCTATACATTTCAGAATTCATCCGGCAGCTTCTGTCTTCTGTCACATCATCAATAAACACTAGTGACCCAGTGCCATTGGAAGCCATGCATGGCCATGGCCTTGGATAATGATATGCCTACCTTCTGGAGAGTGTTCTTCACTTGGCAGGAAGTTGCAAAGGGGTTTTTCTTTACCATGGAAAGGATCCTACGATCATCCACCACTGTTGCCTTCCATGGACATCCAGGCCTTTTTGTGTTGGAGAGCTCACTAGTGCATTCTTTTTTTCAGAATGTACCATTTAGCCTCTGTTGATTTGGCCACTCCTAATGTTCCTGCTATCTCTCTGATGGATTTTTTTTTGCAGCATAAGGATGGCCTGTTTCACTTGCATTGAGAGCTCCTTTGACCGCATGTTGTGGGTTCACAGCAACAGCATCCAAATGCAAATGCCACATCTGGAATCAACTCCAGACCTTTAACCTGCTTAATTAATGAAGAAATAATGAAGAAATAGCCCACACCTGCCCATGAAACAGCTTTTGAGTCAATTGTCCAATTACTTTTGGTCTCTTGAAAAAGAGGGGGCTACATATTAAAGAGCTGGATGTGAAAACCCTCAAATTAAAGCTGAGAGACTGCACTTTAAGCCCATATTCATTATTTAACTGTAACTTGAATGTATTTTGGTAAACAGCCAAAATAATAAAACTTGTGTCAGTGTCCCATTATTTCCGGACCTAACTGCATATTCCTTGATCTTAGGGGGCTCTTCACCTCCATCTGTCCCCTCAGTTAAATCAGTTGTGATTGCTATCTACTTCAGGTTGCTGCAGAAAATAGACTTCCCATCCATGCACTTCACAAACTACTTCCTGGGTTATGAGGATAAGAAGGACATCCCTGCAGACATAAAGGAGAAGACAGCATGGACTTTCTCTCGACGCGCCACCATTGAACTCACACAGTAGGCACATCAGCACACATGCACATACAATAGATGAAAGCTGCTGTTTTTGTGAAATTCATATGATTTATTTTACAAGAAAGTGATAAGAACATCTTCCTGTGACCATGGAAAGAAAGTGTTTAGCTTTTCCTGACGGAGCAGTGGAGTGCATTCAAACCAGTGTTGCATCAGTACGTGCACCAGAAAGACAGTGACTTTGACCACTGGACCAATCTAGACTACAAGCACATACAGTTAACTAGACACAAATTTTCCATTGGAAATGTGTAGCACACACACAGTCAATGGCTCTTCTTTGTCTTATATTTGTTCAAAATTCTTTGTCTAATATTTGTTTAAATTTTTTTATTAATGTTGTGCACTTATAGCAAATAAGACCGTGATGAAAAAAAGTGTCTCATTTACAAAATGCACTGGGTGTATGCTGAAGTATTTGCATATATTAATACATTTATGTAAAGGAGTGCAACAGGGCTGCAACCACAAACAATTTTCTACCTGCACTACAAGCACTCAGTCATCTGTTATGTCTACGCTGCCTTAATTGTTGCTATTGCTAAATGTTTTCAGACACCAAAACATGGGTGAATGATGTCTGATGAGTGTACTGTTGCATATGACCATCTTGTAGTTCATGGGAATATGTATTAAATCCAGTGAGTGCATTATCTTCCAAGAGTGTTGACATTATTGGCGCTTCCTGGTTTACCGATCAGTGGGATGAAATGCCAGCCGGTTTGGCTAGATATGCTTAGGGAGGCTTAATGTTCGACTTTCCCAAACCTGCTGGGAATGGTTGCTATAAGGCAAGTGGGTTTCATAAAACCACAACCCTGTTTCCAAAAAAGTTGGGATGCTGTGTAAAATGCAAAATGAAAACAGAATGCAATGATGTGCAAATCATTTAAACCATGTATTCTATAGAAAATAGTACCAAGACAATATGTCAAATGTTGAAATATTTGAAATATAGAGATGTTATTATATCTTGGAAAATACATGCTCACTTTGAATTTGATGCCAGAAACAGGTTTTAAAAAAAACAACAACTAATTACGTCAATTGGCAACAGGTCAGTAACATAATTGGGTATTAAAAGATCATTCCAGAGAGGATGGGTCTGTCAGAAGTGAGGTGAGGACGGGTTCACCACTCTGTGAAAGACTGCGCAGGAAAACAGTGTCACAATTAAAAAATAATGTGTAATAATGCCAAATTGCAAAGAGTTTGGGGATCTCATCAACTACGTTACACAATATCATTAAAAGATTCAGAGAATCTGGAGTAATCTCTGTACGCAAAGGACAAGTGTGAAAACCATTATTGGATGGCCATGATCTTCGGGCTCTCAGACGGCACTGCATTAAAAACAGACATGATTCTGTAGCGGACATCACTGCATGGGCTCAGAAACACTACTGAAAACCATTGTCTGTGAACCCAGCATGTCACAGCATCCACAAATGCAAGTTAAAACTCTACCATGCAAAGAAGAAAACATACATAAGCAACATCCAAAAACACCAGCGCCTCCCCTGGGCCCGAGTTCATTTAAAATTGACTGAGGCAAAGTGGAAAACTGTCCTAGGGTCTGGCGATTCAAAATTTGAGATTATTTTCGTAAATCATGGATGCCACGTTCTCCGGGCTAAAGAGAAGAGGGACAATCTGGTTTGTTTGTCAGTGCACAGTTCAAAAGCCAGCATCCATGATGGTCTGGGGGTGCATTCGTGCACATGGAATGGGTGACTTGTACATCTGTTAAGGCACCATTAATGCTGAACAATATAAACAGGTTTTGGAGCAACATATAAACAGGTTTTGGAAGGCCTTACTTATTTCAGCAAGACAATGCCAAACCAAGTTCTGCACGTATAATAACAGCATGTCTCCGTAGTAAAAGAGTCTGGAAGCTAAACTGGCTTGCCTGCAGTCCAGACCTCTCACCCATTGAAAACATTTGGCACATTATGAAACGGAAAATTCGACAAAGGAGACGCCGAACTGTTGAGCAGCTGAAATCCTATATCAAGAACGAATGGGAAATCATTTCACTTTCTAAACTACAGCAATTGATCTCCTCAGTTCCCAAACATTTAGGTGAAGAGGTGATGCAACACAGTGGTACTGTAAACATGTCCCTGTCCCAACGTTTTTGAAATGTGTTGCTGGCATCAAATTCAAAATGGGCATGTATTTTTCCAAAAACAATACAATTTCTCAGTTTCAACATTTGATATGTTGTCTTTGTACTATTTTCAATTAACTATAGGGATTAAATGATTTTCATATCATTGCATTCTGTTTTTATTTGCATTTTACGCAGCGTCCCATCTTTATTGGAAACAACAAAATGTACTGGGGATGACATCAGCATCATCCTCCCGTTCTCACCTTTAAATTGAGTTCGGTCTCGAATGGCATCCATATTACAAACAGATTGATTAGCTAGCTGGATCACTGACTTTGAGGCTCTTGCAGCTACTGATTGCCACAGATTTACAGTACTAGAAGGTCCCTAATGATTAATTCTGGCACACATGTTGATGTACTTGAGTCTCACTAACCCAAGCAATATCACAGACCCTATCGGCATGACATTAACAAAACATGGGTGAATGATACCTTCATGACAAAATGTGGGTGAAATATTGCCTTTACAAAATTACAACATGTTTACACTTATCTTGTTCATTTATGTTATCATAAATTAAATTGAAGTATGTTGTCTCCTGCTTAAATCACCATGTGTATCTAGTGAAGGATATCCATGCAATTTGAAATCAACACGCTTGGCTCTACATTAAACCTTCTGTATCTATACAAATGCTTTTAAAATGTAAAATTGTATTCAGGATATTTAGGCAAATTAGCTGGCTAGCTCAACCCTGCTTTGTTGTAGTCTTGAATCTTGTGGCTCCAAATGGGGCTACAGTAGATACATAATTGATGACAAACAAATCACATTAAATACAGTCAAAGCTCATTTCTGCACATGATGAGGGCTGAATGGTGTTATAATGTACTGTGTGTACATTTTGACCATTAAAGAGGATTTAATATGATTGTATCTTCTGTTTTAGCAACTGGGGCTCTGAGGCAGATGAATATCTATCCCATCACAATGGAAATGTTGAACCAAAGGGTTTTGGTAAGAAAACAATGCAATAGTTTTCATTCAGCATTTGGATGTGGGTCAGTGGTCAATTTCATTTCATTTGTAAAATGGTTCCACTCTCTGTTATAGGGCACATTGGTATTGCTGTACCTGATGTTTGTGCAGCCTGCAAAGTATTTGAAAAACAAGGAGTTACATTTAAAATGAAGCCAGGTGAGGGTATTTTTTTCAATTATATTCTATTTTTATATTATGTTCTGAAATTACTCTTAAACAATTAGACTGTATGGTACTGTGCTGAGAGTATGAAACTGTTGACTTTTACAATGTAGTTACTATGTATTCTTTTTTCATTTTGTAAAGGAAAGATTTTCTTTTCCCACAGGCAAAATTAAGGGACAGGAACTGGCAGTCATACAGGATCCTGACGGATACTTCATTCAGATTTTGAGCCCAAACAACATGTTCTCTCTAACACCCCCCAACTGGTAGGAAGAGTGAAACTGGGGCGATATACAGTGAACTGACTGGGTCAGGATAAGACAGCAATAGAAAAAAATAGAAAATGAAGTTAAGGGGTTATGAAATTAAATTAAGATGCAGTGTTTGTTTACAATTGGGATCACAAGAGATAACTGCTGAGCTACTATGGACACCCAAGCCAAAGGATGGGATAGCCTTGACACAAATGTTGGAGTTGTTTGGATGGGAAAAAACGACTATGAAGATTACCTATGTTTCATTCTATTTCATTTCAATAACTCAAAAACGTACACCGTTAGTTTATTTTTTGGAGGGAAGGTGGGGGTTAAAAACGGTACATGTTGTTCTTTTGGATAGTATTTTACATAGTTGCGTTTGTGTCTGTTTTCCTATCTTTCCTTCATTTTACACACATGGCTAAATCTCTACCAGACATGAGATTATCCTGGCGCCAAACAGCACCCCTTTTTCTCAGTATGCATTGGGTATGTACAGTATTTCATGCTGCCCGGCAACAAAAAAAAAAAAAACACTATACCTGTTGATTGATGGAAGCCACTTCGGGTCTGGCATCTCTTTATAAAATAATAATAGTTAGCCAGTTGTGGGTAGGCCTTGCAAGAAAACACCCCCCAAGGGAAGCCAGTTTGGATATGGCTAGCTAGCTAAAGTTAGCCTAGTTCATATAAAGTTAACACTTGTACATTTATTGAACCATATCTGTTTTTATTTGCTATCCTATGTTGTCACTGCTGTAGGTTATAAGAATAGGTGGTTTATGTTTTAATGGTGACAGAATAGTGAAGTCAGGTCTTCACTTTCGTTCCAACATGTAGTTTTGAGATGACTGAAACATGTGGATTTACTCAACCAGTATGTGTGTAATTGTTGTCTTTTACTCTTGGGCAAAGTATTGTGCTTGTATAGCCAATGAATAACGGTTAGAGGTTTTATTATGGATATTTTTTTTAACAATTTTACTTTCCCACTGATTTTACCTCTGCATCGCCACTGTTGCCCAGATCTGGATAATACATATACTCTTGAAGAGCACAGTCAAAAGGTGACATCAAATGGAGTGATCCTAATACCACTGGGAATGACCCGGCCTAATGCCACTGCTCTTACCGTTGTCTAACTCAGATTGAAATTATTTCAGCTTGTGTCATCATATGAGATACATGGTCTGTATTTTAGACTAAACAAAATTATAAAAGTGTCAAACAATCATGGTTCATATAAAGAAAAGAGAAACAGGCATGTAAACAAATTTGTGCACTTGATATGAGAGCAAGATAAGCTTTGTGCTTATGAACATTTTTGGTATCTTTAATTTTAGCTCCTGGAATATGGGAGCAATACTATACAATTGCTTTATGTTTTGATTAGTGTTTTTTCAATAAATGCTGATGTGGATCATCCTCTTATGAGAGACATGGTCTGTTTTATTTCCAGTAAACAAAGATCTGGATCATGCTCACATATTTTTGACATTTGTGTTTCTCTTGAAATGTAAATATTAAGCCATTTACATCCACCCTCCGATTTATTTGTCTAAACTACATTTTAATCATCTTTTTCTCAAGCGTCAAAACCATCCCCTGTAATTACACTGTTTGTCCATATACAAGGGGCGCTATTTCCTTTACGAAAGCTGCCGTTCTAACATTAACAACATCCGGGTTGTGACCCCACCTAGTTGTGTTGTGTTTTGTGATGGTGACATTTTTTAGTTCTGATACTATCACAAAGCAAGTCACTATGAAATATTAATTTTATTCCAACGAATTTCATTGAATAAAGGAGAACAGAGCGGAAGGAACAGGTATCGTGAAAGGGAATACGAAAGGGGAAATTTAGCCCTACTAAGCTGCTGTCACGTATCCGGTCACAACTTGTGAGTAGTAATTATACCGTCATTAAGCTAATAAAAAGTTGTATTGTTGCTATAATTCTTGGGTTAGTCTACGGGATAGCTAGCTGTGTTTTATTGTGCTGACGCGTTATTGTATGTTACACATCACGTTAAATCGAAGTGGATAGCTATCAGACTTTTATGTCACACGGCTGACGAGTCTCGTGCACAGGCTCCCAATCTTGATAATTTCATTACTACAATACTAGGTGTTTGGTGTATTTCAAGTTGTCTGCCTATTATTAATGAACAAATTCGCTCTTACTACCAGTGGACAGTTTTTACAGTATCCTGTAGTCAGTACTTTACTACTGGTTTGAACCGTTTGATCCAGAGTCCGTTGTATTTGGTACTTTCGTTTTTTTTCCGAAATACTTGGCATCGTTTTGATAAAAAGTGGTACTGTTTAGGGGTGTAGAGTATAAGAGTAGCCGAATAATAGTACAGTACTCATGTATGTTAACTGTACAACTAATATATTTGCCCAGTACACCTCTGCGGTTTTCTGCCAAGGTGTTAGTGCTCATTGGGTATTGCCTGTGTCCTCAATGGTATCACTTTTTAACACGCTGCTCCTCTATAGTTGTAAAACATCTGTTAAAACACTCAACAGACTTTCAAACAAATGTTGGGATCTCTACATTGGCCAAGAATCAATCTGATCCTCTCTGTTGAGGAGGTCTTGTCATATATATATATATAATATAAATTCCCTCATTGTTCTTAATAAACATGCTCAACTTATGATAGAGTCAGAACAAAAAACACTACAATGGATTAGCAGTGAATTGTCTGAGCGGATCCAGCATCCATCAGAAAGGCTTGCTCGGGCGCAAAGCTATTGCTTTCACAACTCCTCACGTTAACAATGAATCAATGTACTCAGTCAGGAAAGAAAAGGTTTTTTTACAAACTACAATTTGCTACTTGTGGTTCTGACCCAAAAACGTTGAAGAACTCTGTTAAAAAACCTCGAAAAATAAAACCTTTTCCTCTAAACTCCCTACAGCCCTAACATTTTAGAACACACACCTTGGACTAAGTAAGAATGGTTGAGAGATTCAAACATCACTTCGATCCTTGCAGTATTTCATTCCATTTAAAAAACTCAACATTATAGGATTCTCGGAGCACTGTCCTTAGGCCTGGGTTAATAAATGATTTCTATTAATGTCCCTGATCGTGTACATTGTGTCAAATCTGAAGGCCCGCTGTCTACACCTCTGGTGGTATCTATGGAAGTTCCTCTATGAATTATGTTGTTATTGCTGCTGGTACACCCCACTGCAACTCCATCTAGGCTACACCTCAATACCAAGAAAACTAAATGGAGCCTAACTCAATCCAACTCAGTCTGCTTGCCTCCCAAACATCCTCGTTGTGAATGGGTCAGAGTTAGAGAAGTGTGACAAGTTCATTGGTGTATGGCTGAACTCCTTAATCTTATTCCATACCTAAGTCATCCACCTTCAGTCTAAAGTTAAATCCCAAAATGGTTTGTACCACAATAAAGCATCAGTTAAGTTGCCAAGAATACCATTTAAAAAATGACTGTCCTGCCAATCCTGGACTATGGCGATGTAGTTTACAGGCTTGTCACAAAAAAGTTCCTCAATATATTAAGTCAAACTTACCACACTTCCATTTGTCACCAGCCTTTCGACGCTCACTGTGTGACCTTTTAATTGTAGTCAACAGGCCCTTGCTAAATACATTCTATTTCAATAGTAATCTGAGGTCTGGTAGATATCTCACATGGCTTATTCCTGAAACCCACACTTCATTTGGCCGTCATTCCTTTCTGTTCTCAGCTAATGACTGCCATGAATTGTGAAAGGACTCATAAACTTGACACTTTCACAACTGAGCTGCTATGTGGTCAGTGGAAGCTTCATATCTATTTGTGTCTCTTCCTTGCTTTATTTAATGCTATTTCTATTTTTACACGGTTTATATGGTTCTGTGTCGTCCTATACTCTTGTAATTGTATGGCTTTGGCTAGGTCGTCATTGAATATGAGAATTGACTCTCAATTCACTTACCTGGTTAGATAGCATTAAGAGAAATACACAGTTACCGGCTAACTCTTTGTAGCTGCTTACCTCAACTTTAGCAAGATAGGTACTTGAGGCTGTTTACAGTGACACCCATTAACCAGCTTGTCAAACTATATTTTCCTCTTCTCTTCTGTCAGATGTAATTGAGACACTACCTGTCGAACCGCAATGAGTAACAACAGCCATCCTTTGCGTCCCCTGGCCTCAGTTTCAGAGATTGACCACATCCACCTGCTTTCTGAGCAGCTGGGTGCTTTGGTTCCAGGTGAAGAGTACAGCGACGTCACCTTCGTTGTGGAAGAGAAACGCTTTCCGGCCCATAAGGTCATCTTGGCAGCGCGCTGTCACTACTTCAGGTACACATGTTTGAATGGTTCTTCTTTTTCTTGGGACTTCTTTGTGGTGACCATGGTTTTGCTTAGACTGTCATTTCACAAAATATTTATTCAGGAAACGGTCAAATAAATCAGGCTAACAGTAATCCTTGCTTTTAGGTGGTAGTGCTGAGGGAGGACTAGATTACAGTCTAGACGTGTCTAACCCCTTTTTCCTCAGAGCTTTGCTGTATGGAGGGATGAAGGAGTCCCAGTCGCAGGCGGAGGTGACCCTGGAGGAGACGCGAGCCGAGGCTTTCTCCATGCTCCTCCACTATCTCTACACGGGCCGCGCTAGCCTCAGCTCGGCCCGCGAGGAGGTGCTGCTGGACTTCCTGGGTCTGGCCCACCGCTACGGCCTCCAGCCACTAGAGGACTCCACCTCAGAGTTCCTGCGCACCGTCCTGCACACGCACAACGTGTGTTCAGTTTTCGACGTGGCCAGCCTGTACTCCCTGAGCGCCCTCAGTGCAGCGTGCTGCGCCTACATGGACCGCCATGCTCCGGAGGTCCTGGCTTCAGATGGCTTCCTCACACTGTCCAAGGTCTGTGGGAGTGAGCAGAGCTGTTCATGTGGAACGAAGGGAAATCATATGGGCTGAAATAGAAGGCGACCAGGGCTATTTGGAGCACACATTTTTGTTTTCTGTTGCGAAATATATATATATATATTTTAAAATTAAATGCAGGCTATTATAAAAAAAACATTCAGAATACGAATGAATTAAAGTGTGGGAAATTAGTAGTTACAGACCTTCCTGTTCGTTTCTCTGCTGTTCGGTCTAGATGGCTCTCCTGACCGTGGTGCGGAGGGACTCGTTCGCAGCAAGTGAGAAGGACATCTTCCAGGCACTGTGCCGCTGGAGTCGGCAAAACAGCGAGGGCGGCTCGACGGAGGAAGTGATGTCGGCCGTGCGGCTGCCCCTTATGACCCTGACGGAGATGCTGAACGTGGTGCGTCCATCGGGACTCCTTAGCCCAGATGACTTGCTGGACGCCATCAAGATCCGCTCAGAGAGCCGCGACATGGACCTCAACTACCGTGGCATGCTCAGTGAGTCTGAGTCTTTGCTGGTCCTGTTCTAATAGTCGGCTGCTAGGAGCTTTATTTGTCAGTCTTTGTGTGTAAGTTTTTTGTTTCTGTGTGTGTTGTGAACAGACAAGTAGAAAAAAAAACTGTTATTGCCTTTGGAATGTGGAGATTTTCTCTTTGGCTTCACCGCATAAATAAACACTCTCTGGGACAGAACATCTTCAAAGTCTTTAAATTAGCTTTATACAAAGTAAAAAAAAAAGCACTACAAGTTCCAAACCTAAAACCCTTTTAATAAAAAATGAACTTAAAATAGCAACACCAGAAAAAGGTTTTTACATTGATTTGAAAATGGTAACAACAAAGAGCGTACTTCAAATGAAGTGCAAAGTCTCTTTGTTGCATATTTTGTCCTCTAGCGAGCAGAATTTGCCATATAGGAGCTGACATGAGTTCTCTTGCAAACAAATAAAATAAAAGTAATCTATGAGAAATAGATAATAGACAATCAGCAGTTGTTTTACATAGTGAAAGTAACTGCATAATACATAAGCAGTGCAGAGTACCAAAAATATTATATCTGAATAAAATGCATAGTAAAAATGAAGCCAGATTGATTATATTGAGATACAGCAATACAGGACATCCCCCTTCACACAATCCTATGGCTTATTTTTTGTAAATGTCAAATTGTCACATAAGAATGAATAAATAACCAAAAATAATCATAATTTTGTCCCACTGCCAAATCAACGGTGTCAAACTTTGTGTGTGCATCACTGGCAGAGAGACGGTTTGTCTTCATTACTGTTTATTGTGGTGTATTAAATCTAATTCCTTTGTTATACAGTCCCGGAGGAAAACATTGCCACCATGAAGTACGGGGCCCAGGTAGTGAAGGGAGAGCTGAAGTCGGCGCTGCTGGATGGAGACACCCAGAACTATGACCTGGACCACGGCTTCTCCAGACATCCTATAGAGGAAGACGGCCGCTCTGGTCTCCAGATCAAACTGGGCCAGGCATTTATCATCAACCACATCCGCATCTTGCTCTGGGACAGGGACAGTCGGTGAGGGAGACTTCCATTGTGTTTTACGGGATTAGTTTGAGGAAGGCCCACCAACTGATCTTGATCAAATAATTAGTCGTTATTTGAAAGAAATGGTGATTTGCAGATCAGTGATTTTATCCAATATTGAAGCAAACATGCACATTTCCTATTTAAAGCATGTCTTGATACGTGCACAGTAGCTAGTTTAACAGAAACACCAACTAATCCCCAAAAATTGATTACTCCTACAGATGGTTAGTCACGTCGTTTGTTATGGAAAGTGGAAAGACAGGCATCAAGGTATTTAATTACGGTTTGATTGAACGTTAGAACTGCCAAGTGACCTTAACAACTTTGGGCTTGGAATGATTGTCGGTGCCAGTTGCGCTGGTTCCAGTGTCACACATACAGCTCTGGAAAAAATTAAGAGACAACTGCACCTTTTTCTTTCCTTTCCAAAAAAGTTGAAAAGTAAGTTTTTGAGTGAGGAACAGAAGGGTTAAAATTAAGAGACCACTGCAAATTGAACGCTTCTGTTCCTCACTCATATCTTTCCTTTTCAAATTTGGAAAGGAAAGAAAAAGGTGCAGTGGTCTCTTAATTTTTTCCGGAGCTGTATTCCTTACCTACGGTGAATACTACAATGGTTAAAGCCCATTTGATTCTCCTCACTGGCCCGGTCAGGACAATGTAGTAATTTGTTTATCCTTAAAAATTTGCATGGCAAAAAACTGCATATAATTTTGTTTCAGCAGTGTGTCATTTGGAGATTTTATTTTCATATAAAAATAGAATGCTGCCCCTTTAAGACATGAACATTTCAAAAGAGATATTTCTTCATTTAACCTGTATTTAACCCGGTAAGTTGAGTGAGAACCCATCAATGCTAGTGTCTTTGTAGCTTTTGTTTTGCAGCCTGTCAACCACATCCAGTGTATTGCAACACATTTTTTTGAATGCATACTAGTGATTACGTTTGTAAATCCTTTTCCCTAGAATAAATAAGCTCAGCCAATGGATTGATGGGAGCTTGTTTTGCTGATCAGGACATCCTGTATGTGCTGCGTAAACACATCATCTTCTGTAGCCCAGGACTGTCACATGCCCAACTACTTCCATTTGGTGTAACGCACCACGTTATAAAGGACGTGTTGTCTCAGATTGTTTCCAGGAACAGGACTGCAAATTCAGTGTACCTCAGTTGCTTACACAATCCCCTGATCCCAACCCATTAGTGAATCTCTGGGATGAGATGGAATATTTTGCAGCCTAAACATGTCAACGTCCAATCTGCAGCCACTGTGTAATGCCATCATGTCAGCATGGACCTACATCCATGTGGAAATTCTCCAACACCTTGTAGATTTGGGATTCCCCGAAGTATTCAGGATGTATGACAAAATGACAGACACCTGCAGGCAATCTTCTGGTTGCACAGCCTTTTGCCAAGATAACTGCCCAAAAATTTCAGGGAGCAAACTGGTCAAATTTTTCCGTGTTTGACACGGGCCCTTTAACAACTGCTGCTGTGAGATATTGCCAAATGTTTTGCATGTGATTCAGATCTGGGATGTACACTGATTCACTGTTCCAGAACCACCCTGAAATTATGATTTTTTAGCCATTTCATCATGTTTTTTATGTATGGTTGGGGATTTTGTCCTCCTGCAAGATCCTGCAATATTCCAACAGATATGCAGTGGTTAGACAAAGGGTTGAGCATTGCACTCCAAAAACATTGTGATCATCTGCGGATTTTGTGATGTTATCTGCTCATAATCAATTATCAAATAACTTATAAGCAGTTCTTTCCTTCGAACTGTTAATTTGGAAGCCACAACTGGCCTGATCGAACATCTTCCAAACCTACATAAACAAGCCGAAATACTGGGAATAAATGTTATTTGGATGTACAGTACACAAAATGTGAGCTGTTTGGTGCTACAGATTAAAGGCACTTTTCTCTGACGACCGAATGTGGCATTCAGTGTAACATCCTTCCTACTCTTAAATACTGGTGGGGGTTTGATAATGCACTGGGGTTGCTTTGCTGGTTCTTATGCTGAGGGCCTTGAGGGTGTGCAAGGTGTCATGAAGTTCACATATTTCCTGCAATTTTAGGGTAACTGGGATTTGTATGGTCCATAACCAACTCCTTGTATTTGTGCAGGTCTTACTCCTACTACATCGAAGTGTCCATGGATGAGCTGGACTGGGTGCGGGTTGTAGACCATTCCAAATACCTGTGTCGTTCCTGGCAGAACTTATACTTCACGCCGCGTGTGGCCAGGTGAAACCTCACCCGTTGCATCTCTACGTACGGATTTCTATGTCCCACGCCTGTTTTACTGTTGGTCCTACAACCATGTAAATCGGATTGTGTCCATGTGTCCCAAGGTACGTGCGCATCGTCGGGACACACAACACTGTCAACAAGGTCTTCCACCTGGTGGCTTTCGAATGCATGTTCACAAACCGCTCCTTCACTCTGGAGAAAGGTCTTCTCGGTAAGCCAGGAATGCAACAACAGTGTTACGGTTCTCAAGCCACGCAGACTAAGGTCTGATTAACATCAGCTTGACTCTAAATGTCTCCTTGGATCTGCAGTCCCCACTGAGAATGTGGCTACCGTCGCAGCGTGTGCCAGTGTCATTGAGGGGGTGAGTCGGAGTAGGAATGCCCTGCTAAACGGGGACACCCGCAACTACGACTGGGACTCGGGCTACACCTGTCACCAGCTGGGCTCTGGGGCCATCGTCATCCAACTGGCTCAGCCCTACACTATAGGCTCCTTAAGGTAGGTGGGTGCACCTGTTTGCGTTGTGTGAGCAATGCTGTGTTTTTTTTTCTGTTCGTTTCTTCTGCGATCATTTGCCGTTTCTTCCGGCGAATGATCAGTAATCATTCGCTGTGTTCCGTCTGGACAGGCTGTTACTGTGGGACTGCGATGAGCGATCGTACAGCTACTACGTCGAGGTCTCCACCGATCAGCAGCACTGGACAAAGGTTGTGGACCGGACCAAGGTGCCATGTCGGTAAGACTCCCCGTCTGTTTCCAAGACCCTCCTTTTCCAACCTCGTCTCGACGCTCCAGTTGTTGACCCCATTTACCAGACCAATTATTTATTTATTTTTTCTTACAGGGTGTTGATTTGCGATGTATTCGTTGGTAATCAATTTAAAGCAAATCACATGTTGCATTGGGGCACAATAAACAACATCTTATGATGATGTAATCTTTATAGTGATGCCCTGTTGGAGCCTGAAAAAGAATGTCACTATGACTGCTGGTCTTCCTCCTGCTTCCCCAATGCTCGAGGTCCAATACACCAGACAGGTCTGATCGTCGCCACAGTGTCCAGGGAGGATTGGGCAATAGCAGATGTAGGGTGATCAGCAAAGACAATTGAAGTCAATGTAGAGAATAATTCATTTGCATAAAACGTTCAGGATCTTTAGTGCAGTGAAGGAAAGATCAGGAAAAAAAGCTGCATTCATTTACTTCTAAGAAGCATGATTTCAGATGTTCCCAACTTGCTTCCTTGTTTAAGTAATTTACACTGCTCGCACATTGAAGTCTTTAATGTAGGACGTGGTTCCAGTGGTTATGATATTAGATGGTAGGTAATGAGAGAAGAAAATCTAGGATGTTTTTTTCTTTTCCTGCAATAGGCTTCAATCAACAGTAGGAGAATGGGCTAGTAGGCCAGATTACTCTCAGATTACTTATTCCTGACTTTTGTACAGTACATTCCATTTTGAGATCTTTTAACAGTCTTTTTTTTTTTTTTTTTTTCAACAGGTCATGGCAGACACTAACATTCGAAAAGCAGCCTGCCTCTTTTATTCGCATTGTGGGAACTCACAACACTGCAAATGAGGTGAAAAAATGACTCATAGATCGTTATTTTGGCTCACTGTCGTCTGCATGTATGCATTTATAGCCATTCTTTACTGTGTTTCTTTCTTTCAGGTGTTCCACTGTGTCCACTTTGAGTGTCCGGTCCAGTTAGACACAGTGGTGAAAGAGGGCAATACTGGGCATGAGTCGAGCTCCACATCCCAGAACCCTAGATCCATGCGGCCAACCCACCCCCATGGCCTTCTGCCTTCCCAGCCCTCATCCTCATCTTCCACCGCTTCACAACCCCAACTCTGAGACCAAAACTCCCCTCCCCAAAAAACAATTTTGCACAATCTTTATCACAAAGTACGCACTGCTAAAATGCTGCTAAGCACACAGTATATTTTGATAACAACTATTGGCCTATATATTGTAATGATTAACCTGTCCATCTTAGCATTGTGTATCCTTTCTGTCTACAATGCTAGGTAATAATGGGTGGAAAACATGAGAGTAAATTGGATTAGTGTCTCCAACTCTGGTATGTTCTGATAGTTATTTCTTCAGACCAAGGTTCAAAGCGTCTGAATAAATCATTGTGGGAGCATATCAGAGTTGTGGATATTCCTCTTAACTATTATACAGTTCTTCTGTCCTGCACCTGATAATTTGGATGTGCATATTTTCTATCTTTTTCTATGGAGCTGATATTTCCATAATTCCTTGAAGATATTAGCCTATACCTGCTGCAGATTAAAGGTACTCAATTGGCACTCTTCAAAGGTATTTCCAAATTTTAACAGACACAGAAGTGATCTTGGTACTAATATCACCGTGTAAATTGTTTTCTTCTCATTTTGAAAATGAACAATCCCAATGAGAATTGGAACAGGTTTATACTTAAGTGTTAAACACAGTTCTCTTTTGTATACATTTTTGTTGTATTTCTATGGAATTTAGATTTTTCAATTGCACTGGTCGGTTAACTAAAATGGTCATGTTCACCAATGTTAAAGGTGATTTAATTTGCCAAACTAATTTGATTCACCGCCTGCTCAAGTAAGCGGTTGGGTAAAAAGACTCATTATGGTCTTGGCAAAGCAGGCACTTCAGTGTCTTCTTTCAAATTCTTTGGTAAATTGGTCTGCACATTGTGGGAATTGGACTTAGGGAGGACCAAATGATGCACTGGAGCTTAGAATGTGATATTTATGGCTAATATGCAGTCTTAACTATGAGCAGCTGATATTTGGCACTTTATTTTTTCCTGTATTTACTGTAAGAAAGATGTTGCCTAGCTAAACTAGCACATTACATTTTAAATTGCTGATTGTGTTTACTGCTCCTCAGACATACTGCATATTGAGAATTATTTTTGTTTGTGGTTTGTCAGTTTTGTCTGCTCGGCGGTTTATTTCTCAGTGCTGTGCTTTCTGTAGTCCAATGCCAGTGCTATCTTTTTGTTTCCAAATATTGAAATCTAAATATTATTTTTCCTATTTCCTTTGATCTGTGTTTGTGTCTATAAGCTTTTATGAAGATTTAAGCAATCCTTTAGATTTCACATTGCTACTATTGCATGAGGGCTGAACATTCACTTCAAATTAATTAGAACTAAGAAAGAAGAGTATCCTTCTAATATTTGTTCCCTTTTTTTGTGAATAGTTTTGATTGAAATTTGTTCATCTACAATAATCTAATTACTAACATCATTACTAAGTTGTCTGTTATTCTGTATCAATGCCATTACCATTCACTGGCATTTATTTTGGGAAAAGGTCTCTTTTAAATGTTTATAGAGATTCAGCAAAAAGGGCTTGATTTGAAGTCAAGCAGGTTTGCACTAGCGACATCAATAAAGGCTTCTTTGGACTGGTGTTCTATGCTCATGGCAAATATGAGTGTGCTGATAATGCAGGAAGTTGTTGCAGGAATTAGAATTATATGTCCTACTCATTTTAGATTAATTATTATGAGTAACCCATGTCAGACTTGAAAGATCAAATGTTTTTTACATTAATACAGGTTTTGAATGCAGCCTTGTCCATCCAAACATCATGATACCCTACCAGCGTGCAAATAAGATTTTAAACAATACCATATTAAAGATGTGGGACAAAACATGTTGTTGTGTGTCATGACTGATGTTTTGCCAGATACTGTAACCATTTTTACAGCTTAATTTCCAATCCTGTAACTGAGTCTCCCAAGGAAGGGTTGGACTTCAAGGAGAGGATACTGCAAAACTTCACTCAAAAATGTTTATGCCTCTCACCATTCAACCACTCCAATCATTTCTGAGAAAATATTTTATCCATTAACGTAGATATAGAAGGGTCATTCATCTGAGGTGCCATTTGAACCATACTTCTGGTAAACACTTTAAAATGTGATGGTATTTATGCATGTCTTTATGATTTGAATGATTACAAGTGATTAAAATTAATAATTTAATTTTCCATGTTTAATGTGTTGTATTCCTTATAATAATTTTTTAAAGGCCCTTCGGAATTTAACATTAAATACACAAAAACTGTTATTTTCTGGGGACATAAGGCATGCGGTGAATTACACAGTGACTAATAATAATATGTAAATAGTTAATATTTTTCCCTACAACACTGGGACGTTTTATATCGCTGTTCCTGGTAATTATTATGAACATTTAAACCTTGACATATGTGGGAATGTTTTGCTTAGCTTATGTTTAAACGAATTCATCCAAATGCTTGGTGTTAGTCTGCATGCTTACATTTGTTATCTCGCCCTCTCCCCCCTCTTATTTTCGCCCTTAATGCGCTCTCGCCCCAGCTGGTTACACAGGAATCCGAAACACTGAATTGTGTTCTGTGTTCAATGAACGCCATTTTGATTCTATTGATATAGGGCACAGTGAACGTTTTATTCTAAATTTGATCCATATGAACGTTCTAGTCCAGGTAACTACCCGTACTTTCCTGACCTGCTTACTTTTGTACAGTTCACTTCAAACTCAGTGGTTCAGCCCCAAAGACAAGTTAGATTGGGTGGTCCCGAAGATTGGGGAACGCAGTACGTTGCATCGCGTCGAAGTGGAATAATAACTAGGTAACTGCTTTATTTATACTGCTTTAATAAGTGTGAAATTATTTAGATTGTTGGAAATATGTGTTATTGTTGTGTTTATGTTTTGTGTTGTATCTTTCATGTTACAGGTTGGACAAAGCCCTGACACCCCCTCTCTGGGTGTTAGTAGTAACCGAGCTCCAGCTGATTTGCTTTGAGTCCAGTGAGGACACTTGGATGGTCAATTAATCCAAACTGAGCAGTTTAGGACTATTCGGATTCTTGTGGCCGCTCGTGTCGGCAAAGCCATCCACCTTCTTTGTCCAATTTGACCGAGGACTATTTATAGAAGCGGATATTTTCTACTTTGAGTTGGCTGAAGATCCTTTCCAACGACAAGGCCCCTGTCTCATCCCCAGCCTCGCGTACCCTTTATCGTTTTATTGAAGTCATGGGGGATACTGGTAGTGAGCGCAGCAAACCTTTACCACCTCGGTGTCCCTGTGGATTTTGGGGGTAAGATGTCGCACATTATCTATTGTGGAAATGGTTTAATGGATTAATGATGGGGATGGGAATTAATGTAGCTTAAGCTAAATCCATTGTTGTTCTGTTGGGTAGACCGGGTGGGGGTTGGGGATAATGGTTGGGCTATAACTGATTCATATCTGAATGTTCTCGAGGTTTGCTTAAGGTTTGAGCTTTTATATTCTCTGACCGTTAGTGGTGTTCTGTTAGAGCGTCGAATCATGCTTGGAAAAGCTAAGGTTCTGATTGCTTTTTAAGTTTGTTGGTTAGAATCTGATGTATCATTCGCTCTAGTTAGGTTTAAATCTAGCTATAGCTTTGGTATCCTAACTAATGATGAAACATTGACACTGTATCCAATATTGTCCAGACTGTCATTGCAAACACATTAGTTAGCCTGTGTCAAGTTACAGCACGTTCCTCCCCCACTATCTCAATCGTGATTGTTTCGATTACATACCGGAAATGCTTCTTCATTGTCATTTAAGAGCCCATTTTGACAGTACATTGAACATTAAACCATTCTCTGTGAAATTGAGAAACCAAATGAAGGTTATAGCCTACTGAGAATAAAAAAGTCAGTGCTTTGTTTGAACAGGATCAGTTCTTCCTGTATGGGCAACTATTAACCAGAGCAGGGCTCATGGATGTTGATCCAGATTATTTTATTTACAATAAACCTCTTTTCTTTAGTCATGCTCTTTTGTCATGCTTTGTAAAGTCAGACGGAGGATCTTTAGGGTGTGTTATGAAAGCAAACTGTGAATTACACCTGTCAACATCAGTCCGGTGACACAATTTGCAACATATTTACAGCACCTACGGCCAACACCTGGTTCAACATGTCTGACGCTTGTCACAGTTTTCCTCTCTGAAGCCTTTTTAGACTTTGGGCTTTTTTGGTAGCCCTTGCCTGCAGTGTATGTTCAGTCCCCGGTTCTCTCTCTGAGTATGGCTTATTATAGCCAGAGCCAGGAACAAACATCCTCTTCAGTTTGAACATTGCTGCTGACTGGGGCTGCAGTGTCAGATGTCTCATTAAACATTGGGAGGATCGGCTTTATCTCAAGGCTGCAGGATATAGGCTTAGCCTTCAGATGTGGTCTAGTTTCAAGAAATCTGGGCTGAATTTGCAGCTTTCCTGTTTTTAGGTCAGTTCTTTGCAGGTAAAAAAAAGGACTCATATCACTGTGACAATGCAAAATATTATTTTGATAGTGACAGACCACTGTTGATTGGTATTCTGTTTTGATCAACATGGTAGCTCTCCTTAGGGACACAGAGATAGATGAGGAACATTAGTTTTTAATGTGCTCGCTGAAAGTAGGCAAATGTTTTCAAAGCGGTGAAAGGACTCGATTAGATTAGCCATCATGGGTCTGCTCAGAAGTCTATTCTATGAGGCAGCTTTAGGTATCGGGCCAACCCTCTTGTCAGTTCAGGCCTATTTACTGTACCACTGAATAACGTGATGCAGGGGGGGAAACCCGATTTGTAGTTAAGGTCATGTTAGTCCTAAATGTCTCCCAGGTCCATTGGAACAGAACATCGGTCACATTCTCCCCAGAGGGCACAATGGGACGAAAACCCCTATGGAGTTTCTACCTCCGGTATTGACAGAACTGAACAAAACACCCAAGCATTGTGCACTCCTATTAAAGTGACAGTCAATGAGGGGTCCAGGGGGGGGAACAACCATTAGCCTACCTCTGGAAATATGGTGTCATTGAGAAGGACATAAAGGAAAGCTGGGGGAAAATTAGGCATGATTGTAATTAGATATAGTCTAACAAGTTTGAGGCTCTGTGGAATGGTTTTTGTTGTTTGTATCTGTGGCTTCGAGGTTTAGCCTACCGTGTCCTGACTGAACTTATCAAACATTATTAGGTTTGGGAGAGAAAAGGTGTTTAGTTTTTCCTGACCAAATCAGTTTGTGATGTATACATGAAAAATCAAACATTTGATTACACAGATCTCATGTATTAGTAGACCAACTTGTTGACAGTTGAAGCCTCAGATAGGTCCACAACTGAACTGAAGATCTGAAGCCTTTGTCAGAATAAGCCTCTCAGCACATTTTGCTTGGAGTGGACTGATTAGCTTGTAAACCAGGGAGTGATAAGGTCAAAAGGATTCTGAGGTGTAGTTCTACCTGGTACTCATTTGTTGCTGTAAAACTGTCCAAGTTTTTGCCGTCTTATCCTCCTTGGCTTTCCAACTTTTAGCAACCCCTCCGTCTTTGTTTGTAATCCTGCTCTTCCCTGCCTTGACTTTCTGTTATCTCTCACCGCTGCCATCCGCTTGTTTTCACTCTCCGTAGCTATGGCAACCCCGCAGGTCCTTCTGAAAGTCTGGGTAAAATAAATGGGTCAGGTTTGAGTGCCCTGAGAGCGATTGAAACTGTTTGTTTTGTGATTTTGTGGCATATAAGAGGGGCTGAATGCATTGATATATTTTTTTTTTTTTAGTGGGCTGTTATCCTATTTGACAAATTCTCCATCTTGGTAGCATTTCTTTCAGTTAAATTCAATTTTCCCCCTCTCTCCAGGTCCAGTAAAACCATGAATCTCTGCTCAAAATGTTTTGCTGGTAAGTCTAGTGTTTCATTGCAGCCAGTCTATACCATACCCATATGTATGGACAGTGGGGTTCTTCTATGTGGGGGAGACCAGTGTGTACCCGAGACATGAGGGGTTCTTACATGAGGGGTTCTTAGATTTTTCTCTGTGCATTGATATGTTAGTTTATTTATATGTTTTGTATTGGCCTTTTTCATATAAACTGGACCTATGAAATATTCCAAAGCCATGCAGTAAAAATACAAGGCTTGACTCTTTTTATCCATCAAAAAGCCTACACCCTCTGTTTGATGGATTTCTCGCTGGCTAATGGCTATCTCTGAAGACCGAGTAAGGTGGATGTCAGGGAAAATATTTGCCAATGTGTTATACGCTTTGTTGTATTTCAGGGTGTGGGCTCTAAAATCTACTGTTGTAAAAGATTGCAGCTCCAAAAGGGAGATTGTGTCAAAAGTTTTGAGAGAATGAGCGTGCTGGAACTCTGGCCGTGTCTGTGGAAACCCGTAAGCTCGGCAAAGAAAGGATCTAAGGGGGCTAGGCTAAGTGTAGCACCACAGCTGGCACAGCTGTAACCCTTGGAATAGAATCGATACACGAACACAATAACAGAAATGGGTTCTATAGGGGCTTGAGATGAGGCCCAACTGCCTTTAAAACTGTGCAGCCCTCTGGGTTTTGGTAGTTGGTCAGATAGACAGTCTAAAATCGGGTCATGTTGAAGCCTGTACTGAAGCTCTGAAGCAGCTGGTCTGTTAACCTGCAATGGATGTGGCGCTGGTTGGGGGCACTAGAAATTATATTTCATCTATTTTTCAGACGTAGAGCAGAAGCAGACAGACAAGGACTGTGCCCCAAAGTCCAGCCCGAGCACCGGGAACAACCAATCGGCCGTCTTCAGTAGCGAGACGAGTAGCAGTAGCAGCAACAGTAGCCAATCCCTTTTGTCATCACCACCCACTAGTTCCGATCAGCCATTGGCGTCAACCGAAGACCCCGCCCCCACGTTGTCCACCGCACAGGAGGGTAAGTTGGAGCTCCCAGGTTTTGAGCCCTTTTCTGACATCTTTAAATTATTTACCGTAGCTGGGATTATTATACTCTGTGAGTAGAGTTTTCAACGTTTTTTTTTATTTTTTATCCTGGGACCTAATTTTCATTCATTTTTTACTTTTCTAATTGGATGACAGTTGGTTAAATAGATTTGGTTTTATGATCCCTGTAGCCAAACATGAAACATTGGGAGGAAACTGAACTCTCCCCCACTGTGGGTAAGGTAAAACAGGTTTTGCTATATAACAAACTTGAATCTGGAGGGTTGAAACTCTTAAATATTAAACCTTTGAATCTCTCACTTATAGTCTCAATTATATGTACATTTTTAGAAGAATGTCTGCATGAGTGCCTGGATTTCTTTTTTTTTGTACAACTCTGTATAATTTTTTCCTTGCTTTTCATCCAATACCTAAGTTATATTTAAATCCAAGCTGGTTTTCCAGATCTGCCAGGCTAGACTGCATGAGTTGGAATTTTCGAGTTGGAACTTTCAGGTCGCTTTGCAGAATCAAAACCACGTCATGTTAATAATTATTTATTTTTTTTGCGACAGGGATTGGGATGAGCATTTTCGTACTGAACCAGCTAGTACTTTGTAAAAATACAAAACAAAGTTCTAGTCCCTGGGCCGAATAAATGCAGGGGTTGATCGGGGCTGAAGCCCATACGCCAAAGTAAAGAGGCCATTGTAACTTGGTCCTGTCCTGAACCAACTGCAATTCCTAGCAAGTGTGATGGAGGATGTTTACTTTCACTGCAGTATTTTCTCCTTTGAAGGGGGCAATCTGGAGCACATCTGTTTGGTAGACAGACTTATAAATTAAGTATATTTATCCACTGATACTTAAATATACAAGAACCTGGCTGGTAGCAATGTGCTACATGTACTGAAGAAAATGCTTGAAGGAACTATTACTCTTCTAGGAACTGTCAGACTAGACTCTCTATCCTGGTCAACTTGTTTGTGATTGGCATCTTACTTGAATACGTCAATTACATTTGAAGTAGCAGTACTTGTTCTTAAGTACAGCAGTTCAGTACTCACCTCTGCTTGTAAATGCAACACTGAAATAGCCCAATAAAAAGAAGTTTTCCACAAATCAAGAACCAGGCATGATACATAATTACTTGCCTAATGTATATTTAATGTCAAAAAGTTTGTCCTTGGCTGGTTTCTGGAGTCCGGTCCTAGCTTGGTTATGAAATGTTCTAATGGCAGGGTGTGATTGGACCTGCAAACTATACTGTTGGAGGGCCACAGTCAGTCAATAGGTAATGTCACTGTGCTCTTAAGGAATGGGTTTCTTTGGGGTGTTTTCACCAGACTTGATACATATGGGGAGGTTCAAGACCTTCTTGAGACACTGGGGTAAAACAGAAGGATGTATTGCAAGAGAAAGCGATGAAATGATGAAATGCTGGGAAAGAGGGGTTGATCTGTGGACATGGGTGGGTTGGAGTTGAAATCGGTTTGGTCAGGTAGTGAAAGTTAGGTGCGGTGGGTGTGAGACCAGAATAACAATTGAAGTAATTGTGAAGAAATGTTATCCTATGTATTTTATTAACAATATCAAAGCTGATACCTTAAAACTGATTTATTATACAGTATGCGTAATTATGCTAAGTTTAATTATTATGGTATCTTAATTTGAAGGGACGGAACTTGTAGACCCAAAGTAAATGGGTGCTTGTGATGACAACAATCACTTATGTTTCCTATTTCTACAATTTTTTGTATTAGTCACTGTCAGTATCTTGTCAGTAGGCTTAATAATCACACATTCACTGTAGAAATAGCCTACATGTATGACTGCAAAATCCAGCCTAATTACATTAATCTATTTGGTGACCTTATTTTTCTTCAGTAAACGCTGTCACTTGCTTCTTCTGTACAATGAATGCGGTTTACCGGTAATCTCAAAGCCGAAATGCTGAAATACAGAGCCAAAGGTAAATCATTTTAGGCTTCACCGTCCGAGTGAAATCATGTGTGCGCACTGTGTGTATTTCATGCAGTCACCCTGTTGTCAGGGGTATGCTAGGTCAGACTGATATGGGGACAGCCTGCTTCTATTTCTGCCTTGGGAGGTGTCTTTCTCCGTCTCTCCAGCTGGTCATACGTATACTCAGCCTGGCCCAGTTTGGAGTCCTAGTGGGTCAGTGTGCTCACGCTGACCATCTGTAAGGACCTGCTCACCCTGGAAGTGAATTTAACATGTACTGTTTTTCAAACAATCACATTTGGTATTTTTAACCACCATATTTAAAGTAGTAAGTAACATAATATGTTTGTATAAAGACATTTGTCATCTCAGGATTTGATAAGCATTGGAAATGCATTAAGTCTATCTGGTTACATAACTTTGCCATGAGGTCTTAAATCCTTTAAGAATATTGTTTCACATTTTGTTGGCTTTAAACCGTGTCAATAATTTACTGCGTCTTAGTATAGGTGATGCACCTATACTCTGGATCAATAAGGATTCCCTTGTCTTCTGGCTGTGCCTTGACAGGGCTATCACCATGCACAGAAACAGCTCACAGCACCCTCTGCACGCCCACAAAACGTCCTTGCGAATCAGGTACGTCCTTGCTACCCGAGTCTACATTTCGACGCAAAACTGTACATCCCTGATTGGACTCTATGTAGCCATGTGTCCTTCTATTCCTTTAGCTTCCGGGTCAGAGAGCGAGGCGTCGCCCGAGAAACGGCCACGGCGGGACTCTGAGGAGAGGGAGGCGCCGAGCAAGGAGCCCAGCCGAGGGCCCAAGCAAAAAAACCGCCGGCGCTGCTATCGTTGCCAAACCAAACTGGAGCTCGTACAGCAGGAACTTGGCTCCTGTCGCTGCGGTCAGTGCTGCTCAGGAACAGCATCTTAACACGCCTGCCCTCAGTTTTACAGTGGTCTCCGGACCTCGACGTCAGACGAAATGTAAACATTCTCTCTCTCTCTCTCTCTCTCTCGCCCGCTCTCTCTCTCGCCCGCTCTCTCTCTCGCCCGCTCTCTCTCGCCCGCTCTCTCTCGCCCGCTCTCTCTCGCCCGCTCTCTCTCTGTGTGTGTGTCTCTCTCTCGCCCTCTCTCTCTCTCTCTCTCTCTCTCTCTCTCTTCCCGCCTCCCTCTTTTGTCTCCCGCCGGCCCCTCCCCCTCCGCTCCACCCTTCTTTTGTTTTATGCCGCAGGCTACGTGTTCTGCATGCTCCACCGTCTACCTGAGCAGCACGACTGCCTGTTCGACCACCAGGGGCGCGGGCGCGAGGAGGCCGTCCTCAAGATGGTGAAGCTGGACCGCAAGGTGGGCCGCTCGTGCCAACGCATCGGAGAGGAGTGCTCCTGAGGTGCTGCCGCCTCCCCCCCCCCCCCACCCCACCCCCATGCCCCCCCCCGCCCACC
The DNA here is from genome assembly GCA_016801175.1 of Esox masquinongy. NCBI lineage: Eukaryota > Metazoa > Chordata > Actinopteri > Esociformes > Esocidae > Esox > Esox masquinongy. Next base: position 103,054 of record JACXGI010000623.1, read on the forward strand.
CACCCACCCACCCATTCCAAACAACGGAGAAGACGCACTTAAAGAGAGAGCGGGAAATGGAGCAAGCAAGTAAGAGAGAGAGCAGGAGGGGGAGGGAGAGAAGGAGGGAGAGAGCATGGTTGTAATAGACCCACCATCTTGGAGCAAACCACTCCTGTTAATCTTCAACTCTCCAGACGGGGACCGTCTTGGGCCCAGACTTTGATCCGGCCGCCACGACAACCTCTGGAGCCACGGTCAGTCACCATCGCACGTTTGTTTTCACACAGCCTTAACATGCGCCAGTCTTCTGGTTCGCCAAGAACGGATCGGTCCGTTTTTGGGCTTCACGTGGCAGCGCCACCGTAACAACCTGCCACCCAAACCCCCCCCCCCCCCCCCCCCCCCCCCCCCCCCCCCCCCCCCCCCCCCCCCCCCCCCCCCCCCCGCATCTATTCTCCACCCGTCACAGAGAACACCCGATGCACCAGTACAGGACTTTCTATACGAAACAGACTTATCTTTCTTTACCGACTCCTTGGTCGTCTTCATAAGCAGGTTTTCAATACGCCAGTGGTCCAGGAGAAACGGAACATAACCATGTCTTGTCCCCGGAACATTCCTCAGGTTGTAGGAGGGTGGGATATCTCCTCCTCCGCTGGCTCTCAGTGGGTTCAGAGTCTGAACGAATGGACCAGACTCGCTCACTCTCTCTCTCTCTCTCTCTCTCACACACACACACACACACACACACACACACACACACACACACACACACACACACCGGACCTCTTCGAAGCAGAATCCTTCTCTGCCTGCTGCTCTTTGAATAAGCGATGGCTGTTATTGCTGTTAATGGTCTTTCTGTTTTGTAATGCCTCCTGCTCTCTCTTTTACTCCACGAACCTACACGATGCCTAATCCTTAGACTGTCACATCAGGGCTCCGGCGATGTGACCATACTAGCGGACCATTTGGAATGCACGTCCAGTACATTGTTTCATTCTAAGTAGTATGCTGGTCTGTTCAGTTTCTCCCTCTTACCCTAGTCATAACACTACTTGATTGCTGGTCCCAATGCTCATCTCATTGTTCTTCACTTACTCCCCCCCCCTCTCTCTCTTCTTCGCTTTCTACTCTTACCGGCCCCACCCCTGGTGTGAGGAGCGATGTGTAGTGGTAAAGGAGACACTGATGTCGTGGCTTAATTTGGTATTTTTGCAACCCATTCTCTCAAGTGCTAATGAAAAAAGTAATATCGTTTCTGTATCTTCAAATACATTTATTTAACCATATATTGTTTTGAATTACTTACACACTAGCATAGAGCTGCATATTTAGTTAGATGTATAAAAAAGGAACATAATTCTGTTTTATTTTCTGTTAAATCTTCTTTTCCCTTGCTGAGGACGAATAAATGGGATTACAGGAATGGGTGGTCTGTGTGATCTTTAATGCATTGATTATGATGAAAAAGGGTAAACATTTGCATTATTTTCTACAGAAACTTGTAAGGAGTGAAACAAGTGACTATGGAATGTGCAAATTTGATTCTATGGAGAATTTGGCAAATGTCTATAATGATGAATAAAAAGCTCTCTAAAATGGACAATGAAAACGACCCTTTGTATTTTGTCAGCCTTTATAGGTCAAATATGTCAATATTCTGCAGCCACATTAAGATATGACAGGGAGCTAAAGGTTTTTCAATAGAAATAGACAACTCAGTTGTCTGATGAATATTCTCGTTGCTACTTCCACAGAAGTAGTGGAACGATCTGTCAAACATGGTATTTAATCACTAATAAGACAGTACAGAGAAATACTTGGTGCAATAGGCATTGGCATAATTGGCTGAGTGTACTAACATATCTCTTACAACACCTTTCCTTACTGCTCAAGTGCCAATCATGACAGTGTAATGATGTTTTAGTCCAGCTCAGATGAGCAATTCTTGCTTCATTAAAATTAGGCTCATACTGTAGCTAATTGAAGGAACATTGTATTAAGTATGGTCGTCTTATTATAATTACTTTTACACTTGCAGCCAGTAGTTTGATTCAGTAACAGTCAGCATAGTCACTCTTACAGCCAACATTGAATGGTTATTGTGCCAGGCTTGTAAAAGCTTTGAGTTATTGTCTGGAAATTAGATTCTGATGAATAGCAAGAGCTGATTATCTTCCAAAAACCAGTCATAAGTGCCACTTTTGGTAGACAGAAAACAGGATAATGACAAAACTGATTTCATATATTTTCCTGTCTCAGAGTGCCTATGCTTTAGGCCAAGGTGCATCTTAAAAATCTAGCTTGTAGTCTTACCCAATAAATTCACCCATATTAGTGTCCTACAGGTATGAGAAAAGTGAATACAAAGGTTTAAGTCATATGATCCATTTATTTTATTATAATCCATCAACCAAAGACGACCAGTCAAGAAAAAAAGCATTCACTCAACCCCACGCTTTGATTTTCAGGCTCTTGCAGCTTTGTTGTTTCGTTTCTAAAGCTGAGTGATGAAAAAGCATTGAAAGGATGGCATCCAAGACTACTCACCTCAAAAGAAAAGATACAACACTGACAAATACTAATCCAGGACGTAAAGCAATAATGCCAGTCATTGGTCTGATCCTGTTTCCATAACAGTCAAGTTGTTAGAGCTGTTTGGTAGAATGAGAGGCTTTAGTACACAAACACGCATTTATCATCGGGATAAAGTGAGAGCTGACATCAGGGGTGTATTCATTCCTCCGATTCTTTTGCAAATGGAATGTTTGTAACTAAAGGGCTTCTATTATATGAATTCAGGTGCGTTCCTCGTTTGTTATGCTTCTGTTTGTACAACATTTTTTTTGCCACAGAATTGGTGTAATGAATCTTCACATTTATGCTCCAACACTGAAAAAAGTAAAATCATCACTACCAATCAAATACAACTCAAAATTAGAATACATCTCAATAAAAGCAAATGGAAGCCAAATTTAATGACAATATTCAGAAACATATTTACTCAAAAACACTTCCAAACCTATTTTTACTAAAAAGAAAATATAAAACTTAAAATTTCTATCAACTCAAACATACTTGATCACAAGCACCACAATGCAGAAAGTCATGGCACAAACCCTCTGGTTGCTTCTTTTTTTTTTTTAACCAACCCCTTTTTTTTCTTTTATGGTGGAACCCCGCCCCTTCCAAGCCTACTGCCATGCAACAGAGCGCATAGTCTTATCGTATGTAGCTGTAACCCCTTGACATCGAGGCATTTGCATCTGTCAACGCGCCGTTACTCTCTGCTCAAGGTCAGTAAAGAACTCCACACCACAACCCCTACTCATCAGCCAGCCTGTCTGCAGCTCAATCCAAGGCGTGTCCGTTACGCCCAGGCGGTATAACCTGGGAGCAAGTGTGTTCTCAAATGTTTTGTGTACTGTGTGTGTGTGTGTGAGGGGCAGACTAAATAGCAGGCTCATCTAGCGCTACACAGTTGTTGCTGGTGGGAAGCGTATACACAGGTGGTTGCCTATAGTCGGAAACCGTGTAGGGAACATTGGGGGTTTTGGGACAGACATTCGGTGTACGAGGAAAGAGAGACCGTTTGACGAGGACTCAGGAGTTATCAGAGGGCACGTGCTCCTCGAAGCCCTCGCTCTCTCTTACAAGCGCCCTCTCGAGGATGACGCGACCTTCCTTGTAGCGCTGACTGTCCTCGGTGGCGAACTCGTAGATCCAGCCCAGTTTGCTGTTGCAGTTCTTGCAGCTGACGTCCCGCACCATGTGTCTGCCGGTCAACATGACACGGTCCTGCACCTCGCTGTATTGCAGGTTCACCACCTGGGGGCGACAAAGACAAAACATGATCCATGTGTTCACCAGGTGTCTGAACCAGTAAGACAAAACCCAAAAACAAGTCAGTACCGGTCCGGCGTTACAAAACTGACTTCCTAAATGTTTACATCAACTATCATTTTTTTAAAATTTATTACATACTAATCATTACTGGGACAACATGATAAAATGTTGATTTGCATACTGGTAGGATTTACTCATCGTTATCAGCATTTTCATCACTGGGTGAGTCTGGACACCAGTATGTCTGTTAAGTAACCAATAATGTAAGCAATGTACAATCTGTGTCTACCCTTTATTTGCCCGGGCTAATATCTGCCTGGGCTATATGCTATCAAAATATTTCACATGGGAGGTTTGAAGGGTAGAGAGAGGCAGATATGCGATAATAAAATCACGAGGCTATGGCTATAAATCTGTCTCTCTCTCCTCCACTTTCCATGTCAATTTATTTCATAGGTGACATTGTTTTAGCCTAATCCTGGTTGACAGGTAGGTTTTTATAGCCTACATTTTGAGGGGGAGGGGAAAATGTTAGGCGCTCTAGTGTTTTGTGTTAAAGACACCCTGGTGGCTCTCACTGACGGGTGTCCTTAGATGGGTGTGCGTGCACGTCAAAGTGGCGCTGAAAGGAGAAAGGAGCACACCTAATACGGCCCAGCGCAGAGCAGGTTTCCAAAACGTTGAATAGGGGGACCATCTGTCCCGCTCCAATTTGGCTCTGGTACCACTCAGCATTGGACATGCCCTGGCCAGCATTTTTCATATTTACTTTTTGGGGACATTTAACAGTATGTTTAACAACCATGCACAGGACAGGGCTGGAGAAGTGGGGACATCATTTGTTCCTCCAAGACAGTTTCTCCCCTGCGCTCTGTCACGTGGCTGACCTTGTTGAACAGGAACGCTCGGCCCGTGGCACCGGTGAAGCGCGTGGAGATGAGCTCTGAACGGTTGGTCAGGATGGTGTCACAGTTGGCGCAGGAGAAGAGTCGGGTCCCGCCAATGTGGTCTAGGAAGATCCGGCCCATTTTGCTGTTAGCAGAGACCAACCTTTAAGAAAGGGAGGACAACGTTCTCCGTGTTTGATTGGTTCAAAACGGCTGCAGGCCAACGGGCGGCCAAATACATATCGCTGTGCAGCATAAATAGTGTTATTAGTCAGTTACAATTAACCAAGACATATTGAGGTTTTGATATTCACACACACGCGTGCGTATGCGTGCACGCATGCACACAAACACCAGTTGCAATTACAGGTCAACATACAACATTTTTGCAGGATTTCTAATCCCCCTTTTATAAAATGTTCCATTTTTTCTTAATCACATTCACTATATCAAAGCAGCGTTTTGACGTGTTCTTCGCCGGGAAACTGTTCTTTTAATTGTCTAAGTCTTGCATGCCAAGTCTGAGCAATAACCTAACACGTAACATTTAAATAACTGTACTAGCTGCTGTTTTACCATGCTTTGTGCAGTTCTACAGCTGCCATGGAGCCTTAACAGCAGGACAGAGGGGGGCCTTAACGGGACAGAGGGGGGCCTTAACGGGACAGAGGGGGGCCTTAACATAGAGCCTTTACAGCAGGACAGAGGGAGGCCTCTACATTTAGTTATTTTTAAAGGGGCAATAGGTGAATTGCCGCAACAACAATTCAGTTCCAAACCAATTGAGTTTCATATCATACATTTTTGCAAATGCACAAAATATCCTATGTTTTGCAAAATGTTTAACATATCATACATTGACCTAATTTGAATGTAATGAAACCAATTGCGACATAACATGCTAATTAATTGAGTGTCCCAGATGTACATATACTTTTATTTCTACCCTGTGCGACCAGGTTACGTATTAGCACTAGTGAGTTACACTTTCTTTTAGTAACCAGCTTACAAAAGCTGCAAAAACAGTATTTCTTTACATTGTAATTCAAAATAAGTGATTTGCATGACACAGTGATTCCCTGCACCATGTAGTGCTCCTTTTGGGATTTGAACTGAAATTGAGTGAACTGTGTAGAATTAAAACAACAGGGAAATGATAGAGAGATTTTGCTTCAACACTGTTTGTCAATGGGTGAGCGCCAGTGTGTCTTCTGTTGATCAACAGAAATACTGCCTTTTAGGCTGCGCTTGTGTGCATCAAAAATCTTTGCTGAATAAATGTTGTGAAACACAACATTCCACTATTACTGAAGATATTAAGGACATTGTTAGTTTACAATGCAAAAATTCTACATGTAGCCCCTTGAACTGTTTTGAATAAGACATCTTAATCAACTGTTTTGTTTCTAATAGCATAGAATTGTATTGCATATATCGCGTGTTACATAGCAACAGATTTCCATATTGACTGAGCTATATTTTGTCTGAGCTGGTGGGCTATTTACATCTAACTGGTTTGTGTTTTATTTTAAAATAAACATTAGGTGACAAGCAAAATAGGAGATAAGGGAAACTAGCAGTGCTCCGGAAGAAGACTTTCAGTGAGGACAACTGGATGCTATTCTAAACGTGGTGTGGTGAGCTTTCTGACACCCAGAGCAGCTGAGGCATCTCACAAGTTGTTGTCACACCACAGGGAAGAGGTGATATCCAGCAGCTTGAAGATCATAATAGAACAAATACCTAACCCTAACCCTGCCCAAAGACTTGGCATCAGTAGCTTACCTGTCATGATATAATACTTCATTGCTTTTTGCTGTTGAATTGCTTTAAAATTGAACTAAATTATTAGTTCAATAACCTGTAATTAAAATGATTATACTGCCTAGTCCGAGATTTTTGTTTACATGTATTACAGAGCACGCCTTTTGAAATCGACATTTAATTACATTGAAACTCATTAGGGCTTGGCAAAAAACTTAACTATCAACAAAGTTGTTAAAAATATTTTTTTCAAGTTTTTTTTAATCTATAGTGTGACCACAGATAAATTATATCTATGAGTGTGACTAAGAAAACTGAGTCATCCAACTTTTTTCATGACAGCTTCTGAACTCACCAAGTGTTTTTCCATGACCTCATAAAAACAATGGATTAATTTACTTTAACCTTACTAAACTTTATTAATATACATCGTTGACCTAATAACAATGTTTAATATATATTACACTATAAACAAACTCTGAGTGCAGATGATGTCATGGAACTTTGGGTTGAGAATCTGTTTATTCTAGTAGCCTACCTGGGGGGGAAATATTTTACAAATTCAATTCCCCCGGATTTTAAGTAGGCTAATTATAGATAATTTGTTGACAAGAGATCATGTATTCAACTTAGTCTAGATACTTTCAAACTGATGTTAATATTCAAGTGTTGCTCTCTAAATCTTCTTAAAAAAATGCACAGATTTGAATTATGGTGTTATTATTTTTCTTGCCTGGGAGGGAGTCATTTGACACCTGACCTCAGTATTTCTGGAATCCTAAATAATAATGCCTTGTCATTGATTGTGGATACTTACACTTCATTGTAAACACCTACCTAAGTCTAGACTACCGTCTGAATGAGGACATAAACAACAACCCCTATCCCCCCCTAGTCTTACACATAGAAGGCAATGGCAGAGGAATTGTGACTGCGTCAGAGAACTGCCGCGGTTAACATTTCAAACCCCGTTTCAAAACATTGCATACAAAATCTACGTTTAATGATGAACTTGTTGCTAATCGATGTCAAACAATAATCAAGAATTGCGCGTGTGTACTGTATGTAGACTTAGACAGCTTTCCGCCCGAACCTTTAAATGCTTAAGTAACGTTGCTAGCGTTCGGTTTTATAAACAAATGTTAATTTGTCTTGATCTTGAAACTAATCTCTGTAAAAACCTCTGTACCTAAACTACACATTTTGACAACAAAACTAAACTCTCTATACGTGTATTCATCGTTATCTCAATGTAACACAAAGAAATTAACTGCATTTTTTAAAGCTAGAATCTAAGGTCTCACAATTTGCTGCCAGCGACAGTAATCGTATATAATAAGCTTACTAGCAAGGTGAAAATAGAAAACCGATGTCGACTGTTGATGTTATCGACAAAACATGGCGTGATCAACTTCATTTCTCACCTTGCAGCTGTAATCTTCTGAGTTCTGTCGTCACGACTATAATAACCTGTTTCTTCGACCAATTTTGTATAATTTCGCAACAAACGTCGAATTCAGTTCTGTTGTTTTTCTCCTTTTTGTCAATCCGGTAATGTCGCGTCAGCTTTGTTGTTGTCAACTGGCTGTTCCGCAGACGATATCAACCATATGAAATCAACATCCGGTTGATGTGGTCCCTCCCCATACTGGATAAGGGAGTTGACCCCAAGGGGGCAGCAGAGACCAAAAACTTTGGGGAAGGATGGGTGCTAACCGGCGCTGACATAGCTGGTTGTGAGAAAATGCAGAGTGCAAAACTGTCATCAAGGCAAAGGGTGGCAACTTTCAAAATCTACAATATTAAATGTATTTTGATCTCTTTAACACTTTTTGACAGCTACATGATTCCATATGTAATTTCATAATTTTGATGTCTTCATTATTTTTCTACAATGTGGAACATAGTAAAAATAAAGAAATACTCTTGAATGATTAGGTGTTTCTAAACTTTTGACTGGTACTGTAAGTTTAAAATCAGAAAATGTTTTGTTGTTGTAATTTTTCCATTATCTCCCCTACTCAAGGTACCTCTATGATTTTTATTAAAAAGAGTGGTTTTATAGGTATATTTTTACTTTAAAAATGAACTAATGAGACATCCCATACCTCTACCTTGCATATAAGCCAGGATGAGGACAGATGAGAACAACAGGCCAATGGAGCACTTAGAAAAGTGGTGGATTAGGGGCAAGTGGTAGAATGGAGGATGATTTAGGTGACCCAGGCCCAGAGAAACAGTTGAGTCAGCGTCTCTCACATGGATTGACAGATCATTCCACAATAATGGAGCTCAATGGGAGCCCTACCCCCCAGCTGTTTAGACATTCTACGTAGAGTGAGGAGACCTGCATAATGTGACCATAGCATACATATAGGTATGTCCTGCCTCCACCATTTTCACACATATTCCAAGGCTGATGTAGTGAAAATTATTAAGTATCTAGGGGCTTATTATATGACCTGCATTTGTTTATGTCAGATTTCAAGACTTGATATGTTTTTGGAGAAGGAGACAGTAGGCTAAATAACAAAATACATTTGCTGGTGTAGCTAAGCTTTTTAAATCAAAACACTAGCATTTCAAAATCTAGCAAAGAGTCTGATAGGTGGCCTAGAGTGGTCCAGGGGTCTGAGCTACTGCCTCTGGTGCACGTGTACTGCTGCAGCATCAACTCAAATCTGGGCTGTTGCTGTCTTAATAAAGATCCCTCCCATGTCTTTTTCTGCTGTCTTTATTACTAAATCACAATAATTCAATGAAAACTGTATATCTAACATTATTATTATTTTTTGCTATTATTTTTAATTCTGTCCACAACTGTACTCATATCTTCCACATCATTTTGTCAGAGTAGCAATGACCAATTCAACACGATTGAGTATCACAGTGGACATCTGGAAGAATTAGCATGCTTATACTAATCACTTATGACAGTCAGAAAAGTGGCTATCATAACACGACAAATAAATAACTTCACATGCACATGACAAGAACACAGAAAGGAACAAGGTGAATCTCAGCCCCCGGACACATGAAAGCTTCAGACTTGGCCTTTGTTAACCTATGTATGTACAGGTGATATTTAGGTACAAGGTTACTAAGAGATTTCCCTGACACAAACTGTTCTCCACTGATTAAAGATAAGCAGTAAGATAGACCATTATGTTTGAACGGACAGTGGGGTGATGAGTGTGGGTCCTTGGAAGACAGATAACAAAGTATTATGTAAAGACTAATCTCTGCAGTAATCACGAAGGAAGTGAGATTGTAATCATTGTATAAAGTCTCTCGGAGTAGAAAAGCTGATCTATGATCAGCCCCACCCCATTGTTCATGTTGTAAAACATGTCTGAGAATAAATAGATAAGTACCTTAGATTTACATTAAAATGGAGATAAAAAATACTCCTTTCTAAACTTCTCAAGAAACACCTTCAAGGTTCTTCCTCAATTAAAACAAACGTGTTCCTTACAGAACCCTGTATGATGGAATTATTAAACAATATCTACTGCTAAAACTTATTTAAAGACTACCAGCATAGATTTTAGATTTGATTGTAATTCAGTGAAAACATATTTTGGAATTACGTTCTCATGGCTAGGGAAAATATTTCTTTTTTTTGAAAAAAAAGAAGAAATATTTCAACCTTGTTACCAACTTGACTTCATGGACTGTTAATGTATAAAGGCAAGGCTGGTTCCTGAGAAGAAGATAATGGAGCAAAAAGAACACTTAACCTATACTTCAGAAACAGGTACAGTGAGGGAAAAAAATATTTGATCCCCTGCTGATTTTGTACATTTGCCCACTGACAAAGAAATGATCAGTCTATAATTTTAATGGTAGGTTTATTTGAACAGTGAGAGACAGAATAACAACAAAGAAATCCTGTAAAACGCATGTCAAAAATGTTATAAATTGATTTGCATGTTAATGAGTGAAATAAGTATTCAACCCCTCTCAATCAGAAAGATTTCTGGCTCCCAGGTGTCTTTTATAAAGGTAACAAGCTGAGATTAATTAATCAATCAGATTCCGAACCCTCCACCATGGCCAAGACCAAAGAGCTGTCCAAGGATGTCAGGGACAAGATTGTAGACCTACACAAGGCTGGAATGGGCTACAAGACCATCGCCAAGCAGCTTGGTGAGAAGGTGACAACAGTTGGTGCAATTATTCGCAAATGGAAGAAACACAAAAGAGCTGTCAATCTCCCTCGGCCTGGGGCTCCATGCAAGATCACACCTCGTGGAGTTGCAATGATCATGAGAACGGTGAGGAATCAGCCCAGAACTGCACAGGCCAATGAACATTTGATTGATTTAGAGGAGAACTGGGTGAAAGTGGTGTGGTCAGATGAGACCAAAATCGAGCTCTTTGGCATCAACTCAACTCGCCGTGTTTGGAGGAGGAGGAATGCTGCCTATGACCCCAAGAACACCATCCCCACCGTCAAACATGGAGGTGGAAACACTATGCTTTGGAGGTGTTTTTCTGCTAAGGTGACAGGACAACTTCACCGCATCAAAGGGACGATGGACGGGGCCATGTACCGTCAAATCTTGGGTGAGAACCTCCTTCCCTCAGCCAGGGCATGGAAAATGGGTCGTGGATGGGTATTCCAGCATGACAATGACCCAAAACATACGGCCAAGGCAACAAAGGAGTGGCTCAAGAAGAAGCACATTAAGGTCCTGGAGTGGCCTAGCCAGTCTCCAGACCTTAATCCCATAGAAAATCTGTGGAGGGAGCTGAAGGTTCGAGTTGCCAAACATCAGCCTTGAAACCTTAATGACTTAGAGAAGATCTGCAAAGAGGAGTGGGACTAAATCCCTCCTGAGATGTGTGCAAACCTGGTGGCCAACTACAAGAAACATCTGACCTCTGTGATTGCCAACAAGGGTTTTGCCACCAAGTACTAAGTCATGTTTTGCAGAGGGGTTGAATACTTATTTCACTCATTAAAATGCAAATCAATTCATAATATTTTTGACATGCGTTTTACTGGATTTTTTTGTTGTTATTCTGTCTCTCACTGTTCAAATGAACCTACCATTAAAATTATAGACTGATCATTTTTTTGTCAGTGGGCAAACGTACAAAATCAGCAGGGGATCAAATACTTTTTTTCCCTCACTGTATGCATGAATACAAAAATATTTTTACCACAATATGTTATACACATGAACAGTAGAATTCTTATTAAGTAGATACCAAAACATACATACATGCAGTTGTTCTCAGCAGCAGCAGCAGAAGAAGATATCCTCTGCATCTGGCAACAGAGATGGAAACAAAGAGGAGGCTGTCAAGAGCAGGTACTTATAGTATACTATATAGGGAAGCCAAGAAAAAGCTCTAATCTGGAATTGAGTCAACCAAACAGACTTTTAAACCAGGAGAAGCAGTTCCCCAGTAATGACTGCCTGTGTGGGTAGTCTGCATGCAGATATAAACTAAACCAGGCCCCACAATCACCTTAACACTTTTGTCTCCGATGTATCTTTGTTTTAGAAACCTGTTTGATCCTGAATAATGAATAATGTCTGGACGGACCTTTGTAATTCTGCAAGCAATATATTTTACCAATATTTTTGCATGACAACATTTAAAGGTGGGGGTAAAATTGCAAACTGGTAAATTGCAGAACACGGTTCCTCCCTTGTAACTGTCTTCTAGTATCTTTGATAGTTTAACATCATAGTAAACATTTTTTCAAAACTAAAGAATATTAGACAAATAATATTAATTTAAATTAAATACATTTTTCTGAGACCTGGATTCGTGCATAAATGCTAAAACAATGTCCAACTGAAATTATCACTTTGAAGCAAAATTAGAGAGGAAGACATGAGTGGTGGCCTCAAATGGCAGTTGCCCTGGCAGTGTTTAATGTTTGCTGTCTTGCTCAAAACAGATTTTTTTTTTTTCATCTTGCCGACTAAGGGATACTTCCTTGTAATTATTATAAAACCATAATAATCATTAGCAAAGTATTTTTTGTGGTCATATCTGAAGTCAGGGCTAACAAATACTCACCAGTATGAAAAAATAGGACAATTTATGCACTCATGTCTGTTAGTCACTTTAGATTAGTGTCTGCTAAAACTTTAACTGTACAATGTAAATGTTTGTACATGTTTTAAGTAACCCATGTCATTCATTATAAAACAGTAACAGCAGTACATCACAATACTCAAATAAAACACTTATTTGGCCTGTTTTTCTGTAAGTAGTGAAATCTGTATTTTTATTGGCAAATGTTTGGGCTCCAATGTCTAATGTGCTCTTTTGCAGTGTCAAAGTATCCATTTGTGAGGGTAGTCTAGCTGGTAGTTATGACTATGGTAGGTTTTCCCAGTTCTTAATGAAAATCATGTGGTTTAAAGGCTTATTTAGGGCATGAAAAACTGTCAAACACTGCCTCTTACTTAATTTGAAAATAGACTTCTGGTGTACTTGGTAAGCGGTTTCCTGGAGGGCGGGGCCAGGAGCATGTGCCCTGAATGCAGTTCTCTTATTGGTTAATAGAGTAGTTACCTTTTTTGGGAGCCATTTCACATAAAATATCGCATCAATATCTCCATGTTTTCCAAATCACTTGGCATGATATTTTTGAAACTAGGGTTTTCAGAGTTCATCATCATTTTTGTAATACATTGCTCCAAAAACTTAAGGGACCACTTATATCACACTTCGGCTCTCGATAAACGAAATATATTAAAGATCAAAATCTTTACTGTACATTGTGTAATTCGATGAGAACAAAGTGACGTAACAACGATCAATGGAAACCAAACTCAACAACCAATTGAGGGCTGGCTTCAAACTGACACCGAAAATCTAAGTAAACAATTGAAATCACAGGCTGTTCCAACTTGTGTGAATTTCATCACAGCAACTCATAATGTGACAGTGTATGGCCCCCACGTGCCTGTATGCACCTCTGACAACATCTGGGCATGCTCCTGATGAGACGATGGATGTTGTCCAAGGGGATCTCCTCCCAGACCTGGATCAGGGCATCAGTGAGCTCCTGGACAGACTGTGACATTACTTGGCAGCATCGGATGCACTGATACATAATGTCCCAGAGGTTCTCAGTTGATATCAGGTCTGGGGATCGTGAGGGCCAGTCAATGGCATCAATGCCTTCATCATCTAGGAACTGCCTACACACTCTGGCCACATGCCCCAGGAGGAACCCTGGGCCTACTGCACCAGCGTAAGGACTGACGATGGGTCTGAAGATTTCATCCAGGTATCTAACAGCAGTCAGGGTATTGTTGGCTAGCACGTGGAGATCTGTGACCCTCCAAGGATATGCCTCCCCAGACCATCACTGATCCACCACCAAACCGGTCATGCTGGATGATGTTGCAGGCAGCATAACATTCACCATGGAGTCTCTAGACTCGTTCATGTTTGTCACATGTGCTCAATGTGAACCTGCTCTCATCTGTGAAGAGAACAGGGTGTCAATGGCAGACCTGCCAATTCTGGTGTTCTCTGGCAAATGCCAATCAAGCTGCATGGTGCTGGGCTGTGAGCACAGGTCCCACTAAAGGACGTCGGGCCCTCGTGCCACCCTTATGGAGTCGGTTTCTGACAGTTTGGTCAGAAACATGCACACAAGTACCCTGCTGGAGGTCATTTTGTAGGGCTCTGGCAGTGCTCCTCCTGTTCCTCCTCACACAAAGTAGCAGATACCAGTCCAGCTGCTGAGTTGATGCCCTTCTACAGCCCTGTCCAGCTCTCCTCGTGTAACGGCCTGTCTCCTGGTATCTTCTCCATCCTCATGATACTGTACTAGGAGACACAGCAAACCTTCTTGTGATGGTACATATGGATGTGCCATCCTGGAGGAGCTGGACTACCTGTGCAATCTGAATGGGCTGCATGTACCGCCTCATGCTACCAGTAGTGACAAAGACACTAACAAAATACAAAACTAGAGAAGTATCAGTCAGGAAGGATAAGGAGAGAGCAATTGTCTTTGGCCACCACCTGCAAAACCATTCCCTTTTTTCCCCTTTCGAATGAATACTGAGTCTAACTAATCACCATGAATCCTGCTACTCGGTGAAATTTATTAATTTACAGCATTAGTGGTAGCGAATAGTTTTCAAAGGTAATGCAGAAAGGAAATTTCAAAGATAAAAACAACCCTGTCTTTTATCGCCCTTTGACAAACAGTGGTGATATAATATCTACCCTTGCTCTCTCAGCCACCTCCAGCCCCCTCTGATTTCACTTTCATTCATCTCTTCCTTTAATTTTCACTTCAACGACGATGTCACGTTCACGTTTGTGCCATTGAATGAGTGCCAGACCCTCCCACTATGCATATATTTACCATGTGTATGGTTTATCCCAGACAAGTATATCTGGAAATCACTACCAACAGCAAAGTAAGCAGGAAATTCAAGCACAATAGGTCCAGAAAACAGACAGTCAGAGGACATCAGGTGGAATAGAAGACAACAAACTTTGACAGAAGAAGGATGCTTCATTTATTGGTTATAGCTCTGCTGGGGTTTTCAACAGCACCAGGTTTCTATGCACTTCTATACTTGGATTGTTTTAAACATATGTTAAGAAGCTAGGTGAAATCAGTGGCCAGGTGTTTGCAGGAGTTATATTGAGGAAATATGTCAAGTAGAGACAAGTTGGATTCCTATAGTAACTGTTGGCCAGCCTGAAGCAAAATTCAATCATTCAGTATTTCAGTTCCTTTGATGTTGTGTTGCCTTCTTTGTTTGCTTACCATTTAATAAAAACATATATTGAAAGTTTTAATATATATTAAATGTTGTGTATATATATATATACAGTACTGATATACTGTTTATTTAAATTCATGTAAGAAAGAATGGATCTACAACAAGCATATTTTACAAGTACCATATATCAAATAGCAGCATATCATTTTACCACAAAACTGGTAAACCTCGTTTTTTGCCTGTGCATGGAAAACATTTTTCTCTCTGACATGTAGTCACTGGTCCTGAATAGGTCCTTTATTGTTTTGAGGAAAAGCAGGTAGGTTGACTGAACTGGCTGACTAAAAGCAACCCTGCTAACCAAGCATATATGACAGAGGACAATTTACTCCCTTGTTGAAACTGTAGGCCTGGGAAAATTGTTTTAACAGCATTCATAAAATCTTGTTGAAGGTAATGCTCATAGAGCAAATTATATATATCATTAGATTTCATTGATCTAAGATTTTATTCCTTATCCATAGTAAGCAACATATTGATTGTAGAACAAGTTACTGGAGTCACCTCTAGTTTGTGACCTGGATGTGTCCTTGTTATTCTCAGCCTCTGCACAACTCTGCACCCAGAACTCTCTCTCCCATATCCATCCCTCCTCAGGTCAGTCTTTTCACTAATCACAGTCACTGAGTCGGAGTTGCGTTGGCTGTTCTTAATAATCAGACAGTTTCATAATTTTTAATGTTTTCCTGCAGCTCACAGTGTCAGACCATCAGATGTGGCTGTGCTCTCAGCCATTGGAATGCCCCACACACAAAGGTAATCAGCACATCAATTTTTCCAGTCTGACAGTGCCAAGTGTCAGTATGGACACAGTGGGGATCATTCTATGTGAACACAGAAATGTTTTTTAGAATTCTGTTTTCTCTCTCCCTTTAGCAGTGAGCTGTCCAGAGTGTTACTGAGATTTCACGGTAAGCTGCAGCTATTCTCTGGTCATTGGGGACTTCTCATTCTGTCAAACCATGTCACTGAAAGAAGCATCTCTGAAACAAAAGAAAACAGACAGACACAAGTGTACACATACACAAAATGGAAAAATTCTAAAGCATCGTTGCACGTTAATAATTTCCTGTGGCTTTCACACTGATTGATAGTATATTTTGTTCTGCTGACAGATCCTCCTCTTTCCTCTTTTCAATCTGACGCTAGAATTTTCATCTCACTTTATTAAGATAATGTAGGACCTAACTTAGGCTTTGTCCTTTTAAACACATTATTCTCTTTCTAAACAATTGTGGATGACAGGATTGTGCAAATGGGATGAACAATTACAAAATGGGAATATACAGCTCCGGAAAAAATTAAGAGACCACTGCACCTTTTTCTTTCCTTTCCAAAAAAGTAGAAAAGGAAGGTTTTGAGTGAGGAACAGAAGTGTTCAATTTGCAGTGGTCTCTTAATTTTAACCCTTCTGTTCCTCACTCAAAACCTTCCTTTTCAACTTTTTTCGGTAAGTAAAGAAAAAGGTGCAGTGGTCTCTTAATTTTTTTCCGGAGCTGTATGTTGATGTTTTTAGTCTTTCAGCAGATACTTATATGCATATATCTGATTTCACTTATAATGAAGTACCCTCCTCACAAATTAGTATTTCTGTCACTAGAGTTGCTGGCCATGTTTAACCCTGCAATGACCAATACAGTTCCGGCTCAGACCAACCTGTATTCTGAATCCTCACAGCACAGGTAAACCCTCCCCTACACTGGCTCCTCTTGAGAGAGAAGACAAAGAAAGAGCATGAAAGACAGTGAGAGAAAAACATTGTTTCAGACCATGTTGATTTCATTTGCAGGGCTCTTGTTGACCAGGCAAAGGAACTACCACTCTCCCTCAGGAGTAACCAGGTATTCTAGTCACCCAAGAAATAGAATCAGAACAGCTTCCCTGTCATAGTTTTTGTGACTCTTCTTCTACAGTACATAACCCAATTGTTAATTTTATTGTTAATTTTTATTTTATATATATATATATATATATATATATATATATATATATATTAGAACTAACTTTAGCTTCCATGGTTGTCATTCCTGATTGTGTCATTTTTTCTGTCTGACAGGCCATTAAACGAGAGTACTGGAAGCTAGTAATGCTGTTCGTTCAGGTGGATGAACTCTGTGTATGTCAGGGGCAGGTCAGTAACACTTACCTTACACATATCTGGATTTCAGTCAAAGTCCACTTCTAATGACACCACAATGTTCAAAGCAGCATTTCTTTGAGTGTTGTGTATTTTCTGTATGCAGGTTAGCGAGACCGTCCGAGCAGCGGTCCGTAATGTGGATCTTGCCCTGCAGGTGCTGCATTCACAGGTGGGTTTTGGTACAATCGTGTGACGGCCTTAGCGATGCTACACTTGATTCATTTAAGTGGTCATTGTTGGGATCATTGAAGCTTGTCCCTCATATTTGCAGCTGAAGAGGACCATTGTCAATGTTGCAGTGTGGGACGGAGAGTATATACTGAAAGAGGACACTAGATTTTCTCATCAGAATAGGTGAAACTTAATGTCTTAAGGTCTCAGGCAATAGCAGAAATCCATAGCCAGTCAGCTCACTCATTCTCAACGTTTTTAAATTATTTTCGTGATTTCACACGATAGTTTCCGGTTGACGTGCAGTTTCGTTGCTCGTATGTTCATGAACAGGATGTGTCAGTGTATGCAGGAAAACCATGAAGGGGAGCTGGGACTACAGAGGGCCATTCTCACTCAAGTCCTGCAGGTACAATGTCTTACATCTATGTGATCTCTCTTATCTCCTAGACATCTACGTTCCCTTTAAATTTATTTGCCTATAAAAAGTCAGATAAAAAATAGATTGCTAATCTTAGATTTCCAATCTAAGATTCGATTTTCTGCTTTAACAATAAACATAATTGCATCATAAAAATGCTTTTAAGGAAATAATATTCATTATAAACCGGGTGGTTCAAGCCATGAAGGCTGATTGCCTGCAAACAATGGCATATCAATCTATATATCGTGGGTGTTACTTTGTTTGTTACCATTTTATAATAGCAATAAGGCACTTGGGTTTGTGATAAATAGCCAATATACCATGGCTAAGGGCTGTATCCAGTTGCTCTGGACCAATGTTGCAGTTACGTACTGTTGTTGTATAGTTTTTTCACTGTTTTAATCATGGCCAGTAGGAGTCTCTTGATCGACACCTAGTGGAGAAGCAGTGGTACAGCGACAGAGATGACTTCACTGTCCGACTGCAGGACGCCCCCTTTATCACAGGGGAATCCGCCTCCTTTATTGTGAGTGACAAGCTATTGAAGCTCCCTGCGATTGAGTGTGTGATTGTGTGAGTGTGCAAGTTTTTAAGCTGACAGATCGGAACAGGCATATGTGTCTGTAACACTCGTGTTGTTATATGTCCAGAGCGCTGCCCCCAGAGCAGGTGCCCTTCACACAGACAACCTGGCAACACAGATGTGGGCCAACTTGGTGAGTCACACCACATACAACACAGGTTGTCAACGCACTGTGCTGCCTTGGCTCAGTTGTAGTCAAACCCAACAAAGCACGATTGACTGGATTATCTTCTTTCCCCCCCGTCTTTCCTTTAGCTTCAGTCCACCACAGGTCAGCACGACACGGACGACAACGACATGATTATCTCTGTGCCGTGTCCCAGTGAGGTGAGAGTCTGTCGCGACCCCCCAACAGGTCTAAACAGAGCTGGGTTCAACTAGTGTGCCTTCAAAGACTGAGGATTTAATGGAGTGTTTAATTGTTTGGAGTGCCAGTTAATACTGGTTTGTACTTTAACGAATGTTTATAGGTTCCATCGTGCCAAACAAGCTCAATCTGTTACAGCTTGGGTGTACAAAAGAAAACTATTATAATTCTTGGCCTGAGGCAGTTCACATACAGTGTGAACATAATGTGACGCGAGCTACTCAAGATGAATGTGTCAGAACGCAATAAAGAAAGCCTGAATAGGTTTTACCAGTAAATAAAATCAATTTTCCAGTAAATAAAAGAAATTTACTAGTAAATAAAAGTAAATTAAAATCAATCAAATGTAAGCAGTTCGGGTACAACCGTCTTTTAAGTCAGAAGAAAGTTAAGAAATGAGCAGGACAGGTGGAAAATAACCATTGAGTCAGGAAGCATTTCATTTTCTTCTTTTATAGAATTGTCTTTATCCTATCTAATGTAAGATTTGTGCACAAATACAAACCAACAGCCATTGACAACTTAGGCACCGCCCAGTATCAGACCTGTCATACGTTAATAAAACAACAGAAGAAAAATTGTCCAGGGGGGGCTTTCCCCAAGGTATCCCAGTGTACAGTGTATTTGAATCGGACAGTACCAAATGTTCTGTTAAGTCACAACATCAGTGGTTAAGTCACATGATCACACTGTGTCACAGACATTATCAGAGGGCCCTCAGCACATTGTATCACCAGACTGACGTCAATCATTATCTCCGGATACAAATTGACAGGACATTCTAGTGACTATCAACCTGTTACAACAATGAAAATCATGTGTTACAGAAAGGGAAAACATTAAAAAACACTAAGCATCTTCTAACTGAATGTGACGTTTCTTAAAGTTTGCTAATCTAAAATGAGGATACATATTCATCCCTTCTCACCCCTCCTCTTTCATGTCTCTCTCTCTCTCTCCATCTCTCCCATAGGATCGGCCTTTTCTGAGAACAGAGAGGAATGCTCCCTCAGATCACCTCATTTTGCCATCTCCTCTTCGGGACCCTGTGAGTTATTGTTGTCAGGTTGTTCAGGCCTCATGTACTGTACATCTTTTAGAACCCAGGATATGGCGTTCACACTGTACATGGTAATGAGTCTGGGCATACTCGATGTGTCTTGTCATCAGGTCATGGGAACTCATTTGTCTTGCACGGATCGTAGCCCATCCAATTCTACACCCACCTCAGGTAAGAGGAATTGCTCTCTATATAATATACATGTTTTAGTTAATAGTTACTTGTTGAAATAGATGCAGTATATCTTAATGTCCAGTAACCCTGTGATTGCTTTATTATTGAATGGAATTAAACACTTGTATAGACAAAAAAGGTTTGGTGTAGGTTTCTAATCAGTCTACCTGGAAGAAGTCTGCTTAAAAGATGAAATTCACCCATTTTTATGTGGCCTTATTTAATTATTATAATTTCTATTGAGACCCTTTTAATGGGCATTTTTTATGTGTTTAACAATAAGCATTTGGAACATAAACAAAGCAGTACAGACTACAAACACATTAAGACTGAAATTGGGCCGCACGAAAAAATGTAAACAAGCCTTTATGTCATTGCCATCACTTTCTATCCATTCACAGTTCACACCCTGCGGCCTGGGGATATCAAAGTTGTGGCTGCAGTGGGAGACTCTCTGACAGTAAGTTAACTGTTCCTTTGTGCCTTAGTAGTAAGTATATATATATAACGCTGTTGTCTGTGTTATCATTACTATTATTAGTCCTACTGTTGTCTCTGTAATGTTCTCTTTGACCGGTTGGCAGGCGGGTAATGGTGTTGGATCGGGGTCTAGTGTTACCAACCTACTGGACGTCCTGACCCAGTACAGGGGCTTATCGTGGAGGTGGGTGCTTATCATAAAAGCTCTTAATCACCCCTGCAATCATACAGTAGTGTCAGTTCCTCTTCCAGTGTTGTAGGTTAACTGGAGGCCCCTCATAGCTCAGTAGGTGATGTATACAATGCCAGAGTTTTGGGTTTGACTCCAACAGGGGCCAGTACAAAAACAAATGTACCCAGTACTGGAACTCACTTTCTGCAATAGACTGTGATGAATGACGTTAATGTAAGAATACTATTCTATACAGTTTACTTCTATAACTAGTTGTCATTTGTTGTGTTTCACAGTATTGGCGGAGATGGGAATCTCAGCACTGTCACCACTCTACCCAGTGAGTTACCTTCTGATATTGCTATCTTCTTATTTTACTTATCAGGTTTTAGCAAACATCTCGCCAAAATGCTACAACGTGCGGTCATACGTTTACTATGCATTCACCACAGTAAAAAGAATACAATTCCCTTATGTCATTATCAGTGTGTTTAGGTTTTAGGACTGATATGTCTTTATTTTGTGCTACTGCTCAGATATCCTGCGTGAGTTCAACCCCTCCCTGACCGGCTATTCAGTGGGCACGGGAAAAGAGGACACACCTCAGGCCTTCCTCAATCAAGCTGTGGCTGGACAAAAAGCCAAGTGAGTCTCATCAAAAGTCTGTATGATACTCTACTATCTAAACAGACCTGACTATCTGAATGACTTAGTTTTACTGAGCAGGTATTGATGTTGGATTGTGTGTTTGCTTTTAAGCAACCTACCAGATCAAGTGCGAGCGCTGGTGGCTAGGATGACAAATGACACGGTAAAAAAGAATGCAGAATTATGTTTTGAGTCTACTCTTGTTTGTCTACCACACATGCTTTAGATGGATATAAATCCAAGCTCAAGTGAACACATTCTCACGTTCTGTCATTTCACAGCGTGTTAATTTCAAAGAAGACTGGAAGGTGATCACTTTGTTCATTGGAGGCAATGACCTGTGTGACTTCTGCTACAACTCTGTGAGTACTAATATTAGATTTAACCATACAATATATCAAAAAATATATTACACAAAACAATATACTATAATACCATACAATATAATACAATAATTTGTATATTAAACTATACAACACTATATTATACAACCATATATGACACAATACAAGACAATAGTATTTTACAATACACAATAATATTATACAAGACTTTACCATACAATACAATGGAATACTATAGTATGTTATACAGCAGGGGTTGGCAATAGACTA
>JACXGI010000624.1:0-23593 GCA_016801175.1 Esox masquinongy
GGACAGAGAGACAGTAACGCTGGTATTGGTTAACCAGAGGGACAGAGAGAAAGTAGCGCTGGTATTGGTTAACCAGAGGGACAGAGAGAAAGTAGCGCTGGTATTGGTTAACCAGAGGGACAGAGAGAAAGTAGCGCTGGTATTGGTTAACCAGAGGGACAGAGAGACAGTAGCGCTGGTATTGGTTAACCAGAGGGACAGAGAGACAGTAGCGCTGGTATTGGTTAACCAGAGGGACAGAGAGACAGTAGCGCTGGTATTGGTTAACCAGAGGGACAGAGAGACAGTAGCGCTGGTATTGGTTAACCAGAGGGACAAAGCGACAGTAGTGCTGGTACTGGTTAACCAGAGGGGCCTCTCTGACTGCTTATAACCCGTGTCATGTGCAGGGGTGCCCCGGGTGGAGACATCTCCTCTGTTGTTGTACCGTCTATGCGGCTGAGTGTCTCTTTAAGCCCCGGTGCTGGTACCTTATTCTGCAACTGCTCCTTCTCTCTCTGGCACTGCAGCAACATCTCCCGACTCTTCTCCCTGTCAATCACCAGCACTAGCTCCGCCTCTCTCTTTAGCTCCTCCTCCCGTTCCTTCAGATGCGCTGCATTCTGGGACCTTTGCTCCTTTAGAGCTGCCTCCAGCTGGGTAAACAGACATGAGGTTTTACAACGAGCTGACACACACACACACACACAAAAACACACACACACATATAAAAAAATACGATACAAACATTATGAGCTGTTTTTTCAGGTTAGCGTGAAACGAGCAGTGACTGACACTAAAAACTGACAAAATATCCCTCCCTACCTCCCCACCTCTTTTACTCGGCAGAACACCTGCAAGAAATCTCAGATTTGGCAGCTGTTTTATTTGCCGACAGAAAATGGAAGCCGCTCGTGCACCAGAGAAGATCTGTCACAGATCGCAACCGTGAGATGAAAGTTTCAACCCAGACAGGCCGTTCTCACCATAAGTGAGGACTGAAATATTGCCTCGGCAGGGATATACAAACACTGGTTTTGACTGCTGGGAAAAGAAGGTTTGGTGGTGGCACAGTGTGTATTTTTAGTCAGGCTTGGCCATCTTTTTCAAACAGCAGAGGAGATCACAGGCTTCGCGTGCGGGCCCTGGGGTGGGACGAGTGTGTGTGAGAGCTAGTCCCAGGGACAAACCCTAGCCCCTTGGCTGCAAAACGAGGCCTTGAATGCAGCCCGGTTGCTGCTTTTGAACGCAACAGCACCCTCGGCGAGGCACACCTGACCCCAATCAGACCTCTTTTGGGGGGAGGTTGAAAAGGGCCCCAGAACAGCAGATTTGGGCAGCAGAGGAAGAATGTATTTCTGAACGCCGCCCAGTGGTTTTGTTTTTCCGCTTTCTGTTAATAAAATGACCTCCACGGCCCAGAGCGTGGGTATTGTGTCTGTTCCATTGGGTGTAGACTGCGTGTGTGAGACAGAGACCGCTTCTTTCTCTCTGGGCGAGCTTCCGTGTCAGGGACAGGAAACTGGAGGGAGAGCGGTGTAATTTTTAGGGAATCAGAAGGCATTCTTCTTAATACTGCCGTGCTGAGACTGGAATCTCCCTAAACCTGGCTAACCCCCACCTCCACACTGGTGGACTAGGAAACTGGACAAATAAAACAAATACAACAGACATTTTGACCCGATGGGGTTGCGGAGAGGGTGCTGAGTTTTCACTGCTCCACGGTTTGAGAGAAAGAGAGAGAGGGAAAGAAACAGGAAAAGAGAAAAGGAGGGAGAGGAAGAGAGAAACAAAGAGGACGAAAGACAAAATGAAGACAGAAAGGAGAGATAAAGAGTGGGGCTGTGAGGGACTCAGTTTGTGGTTTCATATCATAGCATCACCTCTGAGTTGGAGTGGGTTAGAATGTTTTCCTGTCTTAATTTAAAGGGGCACTAAGTAGAATCCTACCTCTAATGTTTACAAGACTAAATAATAAACAATGAACAACTTGTCTTCTCCTCACCTTCCATACTGACTTCATGCTGAGTGTCTAAAGGGAGTATGCAAACTGATAGATGGACCAGCGAGAATGTTTCTATGGAAAATATCTCAG
This sequence comes from Esox masquinongy, assembly GCA_016801175.1. NCBI lineage: Eukaryota > Metazoa > Chordata > Actinopteri > Esociformes > Esocidae > Esox > Esox masquinongy. The sequence continues at coordinate 2,075 of JACXGI010000624.1, forward strand.
GCACTTGGAACAATTAAGCAGAAAACTATATCTGAAACATTAACTTAAAAAAGTGGATGTCTTCTGGTCATTTATGCTAGTAGTCCGGAAAAAAACATAGAAAAGGCCCCTTTAAAAGGTGGGACTTCGTATCTATTCCGAGGCTATTCAGCAGTGCTATAGAGAGGGCGGGAAAATGGGAGATCAAAATATAAGAACAGCGTACTCTTTCATTACATTAAAGCCCTGCAGCTCAGTTAGTAAAGCACGGCACTTGATTTGCCTGGATACTGGGTTCGATTCCCGGGACCAGGAATGTATGCACGCAGGACTTAAAGTCTCCTTGGATAAAAGGGTCTGCTAACTAGTAGCATATGTTTTATCATAGTGTATTACCTTAAGACCCAGCTCTTGTCTGAAGTTTTCCTCCGTCTTCGACAGGGCTTCACGATGGGCCTCCATTATTTGCTCTCTGTAAACATAAGTATAATACTGCACTATGAAAACCCACAGTAGCACACAGTCAATACAGCATAACAACCCACTGTCACCAAGAAGTGTGTGTGTGTGTGTGGGGGGGGGGGCAAAAGGGGGCATTGCCCCTCCAGATAGAATCTGCGGCCCCCAAGTTTTGTTTCCCCATAAACACTGCAAATGGTACATAAATTAGATATGCCCCCCAATTTATAAGAAATACCCCCTCAGTCATTTGATCCTGCAGCCGGGCCTGATTGCGAACTTTACCATTTATACATCTAAACTTCATTCTCAAATCGTCACTGTTTTAAAGACATTCTAGTTTCACTTTGCACGAGATTGATTATCAGCCATGGTGAAATGACAGATTGGCCACCACATGACACAATTAGAACATGAAGCCATGCGGTAATTCGTTGCAGTTTCATCAAGGGGGCACATTTCATTTGATTCAGTTGGGTAATAAACAATTACTTCCATACACATTGATTTTTGCTAATTAAAAAATACTGAATCATTAAACATTACCTTTTCCTCAATGAAAACTACAGGGTAGAACAGTCTAAGAATCAGCAATTCATATTCATTACTAGGGCAGTGTATTGAGGTGAAATAAACATACTGTCATCCATCTGTTAGTAACAACTAAAATGGAGGAATGTTTACCTCAGCGGGGACAAGCACATTTCTCAAAAACAAATCCTAAGACATCCCCATGGAGAATCTAATCCAAATACCACAGAATCACCCCTCACAGCCAAACTAACACAGACTGATAATTTTGAGAAGACATAAGAGCTAAGAGCTGTAAGTGTATGTAATATTTTTAAAATACAACTATTAAAACATTTGCAAGTACACCCCAAAAAACATAAACACTTCAGTCTTGAGGCAGTTCCTCTCATTCATAGAAACTTGCATAAACTTTCAGACTTTCTTCATACTAATATAATGTAAACATTATTTGTTACATGCTGACTGTGATACATGGTTGTCCATCTACTTCATTGTTTGCACATTACATACGCACATTTTTAAAATAGTCAAATTATTACTATGCTTTTTAGCTCCATCACCACATGAAACTGCAGCTATAGTCAGTGAAGTTTTTTTACGTTTTGGAATGTTTATTGAAAAGATGCTGTACTGAAAAAATGTGTCGTGGATTGGTTGAAGAGGAATTAATTAAAAACAAATTGCAGGCCTCTAACGTGCATTTTTATAAAACACACTAGACTGTAAAATATATTCAAAAAAGTTCTTGAACTACATACTTGAAATACATGTAACAGAAATACGGCCCATCTCTATCTGTGCGAGAGAATAGCCAGTTATTCAATATAGGTCTATAGGTCACTGAGCATTCTCAGTATAGACGACCCAATGGTTTTCCCTTCCAGCGTTCCTGAGATGAAGACCTAATGCTAAGAACCTAATGCGTGTGTGTGTGTCTCATGAAGCACGGACCTAATGTTCTCAGATAGCGGGCCAGCAAGACGTAAACAAACAAACCGAATCCTCCATCTGGGCCGCTGTTCCACTGTCTGACCTTTTACCTCAAGAAACTATTATTCAAAGATACGTACACACCAGGCGGACAGGCCATCATAGTTCTGCCGCCCTTAATTATTTTTTCCCTTCTGCACACATCCGCACATGGTTTTTTCTACAGCTGGTAAAATAACATGGCCAAGCGAGGCTTGGTCGGAACGTCTTCCAATTCAAATGTGCGTTTGATTCCTGGGACCACCCAAACTTAAAGAAGTCAGGCACGATTAGCATGAGAGTAAGTCGCTCTGGATAGAAGCATCATAATGGCGTGAGTAGGACTGGTGCTACTGTGTCTGTCATCGTGTTTTACAGGATGACAAAAAAACGTCGCCCCAAGAGGCGTGAGACTGTGACTGTGGAAGAGGGACACACGCGCACGCACAAAGACACAGCCCACGCCGAAGACGGAAAGACACAAACAAACGAATCACTGGAATTCCTGGGACTGAAATGGCCTCGACAAGACGATGGTGACACAACGCAAGCAAACGTCTGACCCCCCCCCCACCAAAAGAAAAACTCAAACCTCTCCACACGAGCTGGCATTGCACATGTTGTTACAGTGGGAGCTGTTAGCTGTGCCATCAGACAGAATATCCATAACTGTCATGTTGTATCAACAGAAAGGGCCTCACTGTATGTATACATGCACCATTTCAATGATCCTCTCAATATGTCATATCTTGTAAAGAATAGTAAACACCACACGCTCCCCAGTGAATGGGAAAAAGTGATGGAGTGAGGGGGAGAGATATGGACAAGGGATAGATTGGAGAAGAAAATTCCAAGCATATGTTTGTCCTCAGTCATGGAAAAATAACGTGTCCTTCCAGGGGCTGGTCCGGGCGATGCGACTTGAAGCGCTATGAATCTTAGCGAGGGGGAAAGGAGCAACACACACACTCGCTCGACTCGGGCGCACACGTTCACATTCTGCCACGTAGAGCTGCAATCCCCCGATCTCTTCTGATCTGCATGCATGCACCTATGAACACACACACACACAAACACACACCACTTTGACTGATGTGAAACGAGCTGAAGGGTGTGAGTGTGTACTAATGGCACTGGTATGCGGAGCAGCCCTTTGGGAATGTTCACGATTTAATGGGAACGGAGCATCATTTCCATCCTCGGAGTCAGCATTTCCAGGAGAGCCCACCTTCACTTGACTGGCCTTGATTGATCACACTGACTGACAAGCACGCACACACGCACAGCAAACTTGAGTAATCACAGAAACCCAGACCAGGAGCAGTTGGAAAACACATGTCGGTGAAATGAGAATGGAGGGGTTCACTGTTCTACCACACAAAGTTACTTCCTCCCCCCTCACTCCACCTCCATGTTCAGTACTCTGCAACCCAAAGAGGTGAGAGCGCCTGCTGTTGTGCCCTTGAGCAAGGCACTTCACCCAAATTGCTCCCGTTAAGTCGCTGGGTAAGAGCTCTGGCCAAACAACAGAAACGTAAGAGGGGTTCAACTTTTGTTTCTCTCTAATTGTGATCTGCAGACCATCTGAGGTCAAGTGGCTCCCCCCTAGATAAGCAGGGATAAAAACAATGTCTCACTGTGTTTGTGGATGAATGGTGACGGGTGGCCGACAGACCCACTGGGCTCCTGGCACGCAACAGTGCCATCAAAACACTTCTGTATGTCATCTAAGTGTTAAAACCTCGGGTTGAAATGTTATCATTTCACATTTGAAGCAATTTCCCCCATATTTCGCTTTTAAAGGCCTGTTCTGACGACAGCGCTGCTGTGGAGTACTCTCAGAAAATCTGTCCCCCTCCCCCAATAACGGATCCCAGCAAGTGCCTAGCTAGTGTAACGATATTTCAGTCGGTAAAAGCGGCTTGGGTGTCTCTTGTTAATGTTTTAATTCCGTGGCTAATGCTAATCAGGGGTAACATGGAGCCCTGGGCCCTGAAAGACACCGTACTGACTCACACATCGCCGATTATCAACTGAGCTCATCATCGTGCTGCCGCCGCCTGGTTCACTGCTGCCGGAGCAGAATGGGGTCACGATGTGCCGAAATGTTCATGCTACATTGTGTCGTTCTATTTAAAGAGCCTACAGCACCCCTCCCCTGGTAAATCACTGGTAAATGTGTGGTTCCTGGACACGACGCTACTGTCGTGGCCTCCCGCTCTCTCCGTGCGTACCGCGTGACACCTATCGCTGTACGGATCCGACAGGGATTTTGGACAGGAAGCCCACTCTGACTAATTTGCTCCCAAATGTTCCCCTGCCGGGAATAATCCCATCCTCGTCCTGCTCCACACTCCAGAGAGGTCCGGAAATGTTCGTTCGTGTGTGTTTGTTGTTTGGGTTGGAAGGGTGGGCGTTGCTAAACACCCCTTCCCTACTCTGATACCGGCAATTGGAACATGGAAAAGAAACCTGGAAAGATAACAGGAATAGCCTAATCGGATCCAGTGACTGAGCCAAATAGACCCCCTGGGATATCAGAGCGTGTGTGAATCTGTATGCGTGCGTGTGTGTGTGCGTGCATGTACAACCCCCTGGTGAGACAGAGCATGCAAACTCACCCCTCAGTAGCAGGACCGGGGGAGGATTAGAGAGGCATGATGGGTAAATCTGGCAGGCCTCTCTCGCTCACCCCAGCCAGATTTATTAGACAGACGTACCATGTGTGTGCGTGTCTGGGTTCATGCTGCGTCATGCCTCACCAAAACTTTGGTCTAGTTTGACGCATACTAACTTTAATTAATACTAACATTATCTGGACAAGTGCCTATTCATAAACTCCCCACATCTTCAACTATAAGAGTAGCAAATTCTATTAGAGGACAATCATCAAGACTGGACTAGCTGTACCTAGAGCCCCAGTCTAACAATCTCCAGTGACATAATAACAATTACATATGAAAGACATGACACGCATCATAGACATCGAAAAATACAACACTCTTAAAAATGTCAGAGAACCTCTAGTCACATTATGAACCCTGAAGTTTCTATCATTCAAACTGGGACCACCTCCTTGTGAAAGTCAGACTTATGAATTCATGGGACAATGAAGAATTGGAATAATAACCCCAAAAGTTATATGAGCGGAGAGATAATGTAACAGTTTCCATTCTACGTGGTGAGTGAGATAGCAGTACATCTGCATGGAAACAGACTGTTCTGATAGATCTTCTCTTCTTACTTGAACAGAAGTCACAGGTGTGGGTCTACTGAAATGCCTATCCTTTGAATTTCCTTACACTCTCAGATAACACCGGAGCCATACATTTTACTTAAAGGCATAGTTAGAAATTTTGACTTTGAAGCCTTCAGCTAAGATTCTAAGATTCATTCTGGGATCTTAAGCACACCAAATTAATATAACCTAAATAGTACATCATTGTTATTATTATATAGGACACACATTAAACCACCCAAATAAAAGGTGGCACCCTGCGAAGGGCAATGTCCCCTCCGGTGCCCTGGGACATTCGGGCTTGATAATTAAACCAGAGGGAATTGTGCCTCCTACTAACCCAACTTCCAGCAGCATCTGGTCTCCCTTTGAGGTACCGACCCTACTTAGCTTCAGAAGTCCAGTAGTGTGATTCGGGGTGCTAACAGACATATGAAATGACCTGGAGGCACAAATTCCTCTAGTTACAATGCCTTTTTCACACAAAATACCAAACATTAGGTGTTAAAAGACCGAAAGCCGATCTGCCCAACTCAGAGGAGACTGAAAAGGTATCTTGAGTTATACCCCCCTAAGACCTGGCCCTGGACGTTGTACGCCTGTAGGTTATGTTTTTAGACAGGCCCTGTTAGTTGTTTAAGGCTTTACAACTACTAACCTGTCTGTGAGGTAATATGACCATTGAAAAAATATGTACTGCATAAATACTGAAATGTGGGTTCTATTGAATTGAGCCCTTAGAGACAAACTAGCTACTGTCCAGAGACAAAAAGATATAAAACAAAAAAGCTCTCTACCAAATGTTTCCTCAACTCATATTTAATGCCACCAGACATGACATTACAATCTAGAAACAAATGAACCCAAACCACACTAACATTCTTAAAGGGATAATATATTTATTTTCATGTTAGAACTCATTTTCGTTTTTTAAATCAACAAAGTCAAAGTTTGAGTTTCTTTGGCTGGCTTAGTTGCTTGTGTGAGCCATAGCATTGGTAATTAATGGACTAGCCGAAAAGCCCACAGCAAAGTCAAACCTCTATCTCTATACACAATTTATTGTTTTTAGGGGGTCTGTAGAACGATATATTATGTTGATGTGTATGCAATGCAAAACTATACCACAAAAAATCCCCACAAAGTCAGTAACACAAGGACATTATGACCTTAAGGGGAACATTGTCCAGTCCCCATGATGAGAAGGCCATTTTGTGCTTAGTCTCAGTTTGGGTTAAGGTTCAGAGTTAGGGGTTTGAGGAAATTGGTACTCAAATGGGATTATTTGTGGGTTCTCAGAAAGAGAGTCAAATAATTATGTGCATGTGTGTGTTTAGTTTATGGTGTGTACATGCGAAGAGCTGCCCCCCCATCTCCATCCCTCCCCCAGTCCTCTCTCTCTCTCACCCCAGTGCCCCACCTCCCTCCCTTCCCCTGTGCTAACCCAGAAGAGGAAAAACATCAACAGCCACATTGTGTTCACCGCTTTGAGGGGTGAAAGAGGGCATTTTGTTCTAATTATTCCTAAATTACTCTACACACGCACACAGGCAAGGTAGGAGTGGGCACGGGGTCATTATACCAGAAAAGTGTAAGAGTCGTGTGTGCCGGGAACAAGGGCACAAAATGTCCTCTCGCAGGTCAGCGGTGGTCAGCGGTGGAAGCCAAACCAATCCCTTTTATGAACGGAAAAACAACATTTTGGAATGCGTGTCTGAGGGCTCGTGGGTTCGTGTTCCGCCTGTGCGAGGGTGTTTGTCTTTCTGTGTGTGTCTGCCACTGTTCGGCCGTTGCACGCTGTCTTGCACGATCCTGTGGAGCTGTGTGTGCGCGTGTGTGCGGTAAGGACACTGAGTGAGTACAGTCAGTAATCTTCCCTTTCCTCTCTGAGCTAGTATGCACATACGCACACGCACGCACGCACGCACGCGCGCGCACACACACACACACACACACACACACACACACTTTCCATAACCTACAGCTCACTTCATCTGAGGTCAAACTGCAGAATCTGGGGATTTAATCTCTACATTTTGTGCAGTTGTATATTGACTTAAGACTTTATGGTAATGCCTATGACTCTGGAAATCGTCTGGAGTGGCAGACAACTAATGAAATGATGATGCGCTAACTGAAAGCTCACTGGTTTGAATCCCCAAGCTGACAAGGTGAAAAATATGTCCTTGTGTCCTTGAGCAACGCACTGCTGAAAGTAAATCTCCAGAGTGGAGGCGTCGGGTTGGTTTTGAACAGTATTCCTCAGTCAAGGCGGGTTCGTCCCTTACGTAACAACCTGGACTCATGTCCCTGTTCTTTATTATGCGCATGCAACTCAGGACATCGACTTTCAGGTATTCGGCTTTAGTGGAACACCACGTTCCCTCGAAACACAAAGAATAAGCATGCATAATAGTAACACCTCAGCGAACGCACGCTGGCCTGATAGTGTGTGTGATACAGCACGATCCGCTGAGAGGGAACAGCCTGGTCCACGGTATGGGTTTTTCATTTCGGAAAAGAGCTGTCCTTGTCGAAGAAGGCGACCTAAAAGAACACATCATGATTTATAGAGCAACATGAACGTACAATGTTCACATTTGGCCCCGAGGGTAAAGAGGGCCTCGACTGACAACCATCCACGGATACACATGTGATGTGGGTAGACCTGCTGGGAATGAAAGAGACTGGATTATGGGAGTCACAAACAGGTGACTAATGACAGGTGGGAATAGACTTGTATGAGGCCTGGGGGGCCACTAGGCATAAAGGCTAGATCACGCACACGCACACACACACACACACATGCTCACCAACATAGGGTAGACAGTGTAATGACAGACAAGTAGGGAGGACTCAGGTGAGCTTAGACGTTAACAAGACAAGGGAAAACGGGAATACAGAACAAACACAGGTGCACATGTGGTCAGACACACACACGCGTGCATGCGGGAATAGACAGGTAAACAGGTGACAGACTAAACATAGACGCGGGGGAAAAGCCGCGCGTGGGGGTGATGAGGCCAATCACGTCAACAAGGTCATTAAGGTAAGTCAGGGGGGAATCAAGTGCAATTGTACACACACACAGTACCGGAGGCAGAACATGCAGGAATAGAAACGGACACACACACACACACACACACACCTGTCTCTGCTCAAGATACTGCTCTCCTGCCGGGCGTGGTCTAGTTCCGTCTGGAGAAAGGCTACATCTTTCTCAGCTCCGGAGTACTTCCGGGTCGCCTCCTCTTCCCTCCGTTGCCACATCAACAGCTGAGACTGTAGAGAGTCGCACCTGCGTCGGCACGACAACCAGCCTTCCTCTTTCTCCCTGAGCTCTTGGGACATTCTGTGGAAAGAAACACGTAGCGCGTAAGAAGAAGACAAAAAGAAGACAGAAGGAAAACAAAAAGGGATTCTCAGATGGTGGACATTGTTAATCAGTGGGGTAATCAGTGGCGGGGCTACCACTGGTCAAGGGTATAAAAGATGTCTGTTTTGTGTCTTTCAAGAGAGTCGGTCGCTGTTGTGCGCAGGAGCGTTGCCAGTAGCATTAGTTAGGGTCTGGTGTCAACTACAGACTTTTGACCTATAGTATCTACTGTCTGACACTGTCTACTACAGACAGCGGCTGGTGGCGTCTTAACTGGGAGGACTGGCTTGTGGAACATAGTGGAAAAGTTTCAAACACATCACACACATGGTTTTATAACATTCCGTCTACACCATTTCCGGGCAACATTGTGAGATGTCATGCGCTCACCAGCCACTACTTTATCCGCTTGAATAAAATAGTAGCTCGGAAAATGAGGTCACAGAGGTTATTTTAATGAGTCCATTTTGCCAGAGACTAGTTTGCATCCAAAAATTGCACTAAAACCACTGCAATGGTTTTGCTTTCAAACTTTGGTTTTGAATCACGATTCTGGCATGAAAGAGCCGTCTACTGAAGATGACCTGACCTGGAATGTTTTTGCCATTGTCGAAGATTTATAATGAGACCATATAATTGAAAGTAGGGGTTAAGTGACCCCACGCTAATGCTTCCTAATGGGCGGAGTTCATGTTTAACGATGAACCACAGCTTGTGGTTGCTTTGAGATACAAATGCATTGATGGGATACAGATTTTCTCACATACACTGACTTAGGATGTGACCTTGTCAGTGCAATGGTGTATGTTGGCACAGCTGTCCTTCAAAATGTGTCAATCTGTGTCGTGCAGTCCTTTAGCTCCACAATCTCTTGTGTTGTACAGTCCTGTAGCTCCTCAATGGCCTATTCGGTCCATTTCCTCACTGTATGTTTGACAGACTTGGTAGTTTGAAGTTTCTGTCTGTATGTAGGCATGAGCAGGAGAATCACATGGCCTGAGTTCTCCATGGGGAAGTGGGTAGCAGTGTGGTGCCCCTTTAATAGGACTGTAAACATGGTGCATGTTTTGATCATGTCCTGTTTGTCATTTTACCAGTTACTTATATCTGAGAAGATCAAAATCCTCCAAGTTGGATGTTAAATTCGGGTACTTACCTTCAACCTCAGTTGTTACCTAGTGGTACCAGAGAAAAGTATGCAGAGGCAGAAAATCCATTGTAGGTCAGGGAACTGACTGTATAGCAATATCCCTGAACAAACACAAACCTTTGGATTTTTTCTGGTGTTCCAGGTAGCAACAAGGGCAGTACAGCTGAAAGCTGGCTAATTCACACCAACACCTTAGTCGTTAAGTCAAGATTCCATGGAATGGAAAGCAGAGGGGAGAGATGTCCTTCTTAGCATCCAGGAATGGACCCTGGAAGGGCAGACCTGGCATTTTAAACTCAACAGAGCCCCGGGTCACTTCATCCTACTGCCTCCACTTTCCAGTATCATAGACACAACTTAAAATCTTGTTAAAGAGAGAATCCTTTGTCATACGCTGTTGACGAATGAGGAAATTTCTTTGAGATCAAAGTGAAAAAGTTACTTTCATGTGCACTTCAGTACCTTCAGCTTTTCATCCGCCACCACTCAGTTTGTTGCTAACACAACTTTATTTGCATTTTAACAGATTTGCATTAAAATCAGTCAGTAATTGGATGCAATCCTAGATAAACAGACTTTTGGCAGATACAAAGCAGTGCATGATGATGTAAAAGTAACTTTTTCAAGGACGTTTTCATTTCACAAATACAAATCTAAAGTTTGACATGTTTCCATTCCATTTTTAACTATTTTCAGTGATTTCTGTTGTTTTAAATACACAAAATGTCGACTTTGGTCCTGGCACCTGCACTCTAAACAACAGCACAGTGTAACTAAGATTATAATGGATAAGAGCCAGATTTTTAATCTGTCAAAAGGCAGTCAAACATTAATCATCATGCTACCAGAATAAGACCCTTGAAAGCTCAATTAGTCGAAGTTCATCCCGAGCATGATAGAAATTCTATCAATTTTTCCCACACTATTCTTGCATAGTACATTTTATAGACAAAAGAAGATCTGTTAATAATATTTTAACAACATTTTCAAAACTGTAGAGAGAAACATGGTTATTGTTTTCACATTTTAACACTAATGAGCGTAGTGTGTATTTGTTGTGTTGTTGTTGTTGCAAGTGCAGTATATGAGTTACTATAAATAGACATAAAAGGTGCCATGGCAAAGCTCTTTGAACATCATTTCAAATGAAGAATTGCATAAGTACAACATGTAAACTAAGCTTAGGCAATAGGTTCTGTTCTTCAAGAATCAATCATTTATAGCCCCCAAAATGTACACCAATCAGCCATAACATTATGACCAGTGACAGGTGAAGTGAATAACACTGATAATCTCATTATCATGGCACCTGTCAGTGGTTGGGATATATTAGGCAGCAAATGAACATTCTGTCCTCAAAGTTGATGTGTTAGAGGCAGGAGCATAACGATCTGAGCGACTTTGACAAGGGCCAAATTGTGAAGGGTAGATGACTGGGTCAGAGCATCTCCAAAACTACAGCCCTTATGGGGTGTTCCGGTCTGCAGTGGTCAGTACCTATCAAAAGTGGTCCAAGGAAGGAAAAGCGTTGAACCGGCGACAGGGTCATGGGCGGCCAAGCCTCACTGATGCACATGGGGAGCGAAGACTGGCCCGTGTGGTCCGATCCAACAGATGAGCTACTGTAGCTCAAATTGCTGAAAAACTTAATGCTGGTACTGATAGAAAGGGGTCAGAACACACAGTGCATCTCAGTTTGTTGCGTATGGGGCTGCGTAGCCGCAGACCAGTCAGGGTGCCCATGCTGACCCCTGTTCACTGGCCTGGTCTGATGAATCACGTTTTCTTTTACATCACGTGGATGGCCAGGTATGTGTGCGTCGCTTACCTGGAGAACACAAGGCACCAGGATGCACTATGGGAAGGAGGCAAGCCGGCAGAGGCAGTGTGATCCTTTGGGCAATGTTCTGCTAGGAAAACTTGGGTCCTGCCATTCATGTGGATTTTACTTTGACACGTACCACCTACCCAAGCATTGTTGCAGACCATGTGCACCCTTTCATGGCAATGGTTTTCCCTGATGGCATTGGCCTCTTTCAGCAGGATAATGCGCCCTGCCACAAAGCAAAAATGGTTCACGAATGGTTTGAAGAACACAACAACGATTTCAAGGTGTTGACTTGGCCTCCAAATTTCCCAGATCTCAATCCAATCGAGCATCTGTGGGATGTGCTGGACAAACAAGTTCAATCCATGGAGGCCCCACCTCGCAACTTACAGGACTTGGGATCTGTAAGATTCTTGGGATTAGGATCTGTTGCTAACGTCGTGGTGCCAGATACCACAGCACACTTTCAGAGGTCTAGTGGAGTCCATGCCTCGACGGGTCATGGCTGTTTTGGCGGCAAAAGGGGGACCTACACAATATTAGGCAGGTGGTCATAATGTTATGGCTGATCGGTGTATGTAATAAATAACTTTTTTCTAGATGTTCGATGGTTCCTCACCCTGAAAGTAAGACATAGGCCAAGGAATACAAATCCATGGATCACTTTTCTTTAATCAGCCATTACAAACTATAGCTAACTGTAGCCTGTTAGCTAACAGTGTATGGAAGAAATAGGTGTGGGATGGAAGGAAGATACATGAAGGTCATCTAACCATTTATTCTGCAACTAAAATGCATGTGATGTCTACATCCGGGAAACCCACTCTTACATACTGGGTCGGTTTAGATTTCCGGGGCTAAAAATATCAGTAGGTAGGTTTCCAGAATTTGCTGATAAGCATCAGAGTCAGTCCCACAATACATAATAGACAAGTGAACCCTTTCACACTTTCACACACACTTTCACACTTTTCACACACTTTCACACATCAATGTGGCCTGTCAGATATTTCATCACCTGAGCACATTTGTCACCTCACTAAAACAAGAACTTCCTGGAAAGAGAGTCACTATCCCAGAGCAACTGTTGCTAACTTCCTGTCGCTATCTGTCCCACTGTGACAGTGTCATCAACACTACCCATTCCCATGTTGGGTGCCTGAAGAGATAAAAAGTGATGAGGATGACCACACTCGCACACCCTGTCATGGAGATAGGGAGTTCCTAATCAATCTACCTTTATTGAGGGGGAAGTAATTCCAGCCTCCCTCCCTTCCTAGCTGCAGGAGGAAAAAAACAGAGGCCAGGAAATGGGACAGTTCTTTTCCCTAGATAAGAACTTGACAGCCTATCAGACAGACATCCCCTTAAATAAATAAATGTGAGTCACGTGCACACGATAGGATACACGAGATGTGGGTTTAAATGAAATGGTTGCTTGCAGGTTCATCTCAATATTGCAACAATAGTAAAACTAAGTTGTAAGCATAACACTGAATATAGGAACATAGAAAACGCAATTACATTAGACATAAAATATTAAACGAGTTGAAAAAAAATCCATTCCATGGTTTCTCCTTGCTAAAATTCCCCTGTGGAGAGAGGGATGTGTGCCTGTGTGTGTGACAGATAGCCCCATGCAAATCAGGACAAACACATGAAAGCAGGGCAACATGCCAGTCTTACCTAGGGCCAGATGGAACCTCAAGGGAGCTCCACATGGATTTGGGGTTTTAGGCTGGCTATCTGTGTAAGCACTTCATAACAAAAGCTGATCTGAAAATAACTTTATAAAATACATTTGATTTGTGGAAGTGTTCATAACATGTGTGCTTCAATAGATAACAGTTTCCCCTAGAAAATAAAATAAGCTATATCAAAAACAAAAATTATTTCAAATTATTTCAGCCGACTTACAAATAGTAAATTGAGTGTGGCAAATTAACGTGCTAGAAAAGTAGCATGCTATATTGTGTACCTATGTAGCTAGCGCTGCATGACTCCAAAGGAGGCACTGCCGGCTACCAATACAAAGCTAGCTACCAACTTCTATAGTATATTGAGCCACAAAAAAATTCCTTTTTGTAGGGAAAAAGAATACAGTACAACCAAACTTGTAATTTAAAAAAATTCTATGCAATTTTATTTTAGCTTGCGTCACAAAGTTACTTTAATAAAAAATTTTATGAAGGAATCATGGTTAAACAATAGGTTGGTAATTTTCTTGGCACCATAGCTAACAACAATTAACTTAAGCTATTTATACTAGCACCATCAATTACCTAAGGCTTAGCTAACTAGCTATCATATCATTTGTAGTGTGTTATAATAATTTTGGATTTAGTGTTCCATAATCAGGGGAAAATGAAAAAATGAACCAGAATCATAGCAATAGGTTGGTAATTTTCTTGGCACCATAGCTAACAACAATTAACTTAAGCTATTTTTGCTAGCACTGTCAATTACCTGAGGCTCATGTTGTTTCCTTGCAATACAGATTCCTTTTCATTTTTCTGTCGGGTGTGGTTATCATCCTTGTTAAATAAATAGGTGAAGGATAGCATTGAGCAAGCATTGAAATGCTTGGCGCCCAGCTCAAAGCAACCTGCGATTTCCATCAATATTAGTCAAAACATGCACAGAACCTGCAGCAGCACTCCAATGTTAAGGAAAGAGGAAATTGTGCAATCAGTGAAAGATCATGCAGCATTATCACCCTTTCTGAGATACGTAGGGTCATCATTTTGATAATTAAGCAATCTTCATCTATTCAATATACAGTGATTTGCAAAGGTATTCAATCCCACACCAATTCTCTAATCTTACTCATTTAAAAATGGTGCACTGAATTTTCATTCTGTTTAATATTTTAAAACACTGCCATTTAAAATGAATTACTGCAAGGTGACATTGGTTTCAGGTTAGCAAATATGTGTAAGAAAAATAAAAAACTGAAATACCTTGTTGGCATAGGTATTCACTCCCATGCTCTATAAAGTTTCCCAGTTCACAACAATGAAAGAACTTTCCCTGACAAGAACACAATTACTTCTATTGGAAGGATGTTTGGAGCAAAAAACAGGGAAATATTACATTTTGCAAAAAAACTAATGCTTGGGAGGAAATTCACTGTTCAGCAGTACAAAGATCCCAAGTAAAAGGCCAAAAAACTTTTGAGTGGCTCAAGAACAAAAAGGTGATTGTCCAAAAGTGGCCAAGTCAAAGTCCTGATCTCAATCCCATTGAGAATCTGTGGCAATATTTGAAAACTGCAGCCCACAAGCATCATTCAACAAACCTGAACAACCTGGAGGAAATCTGTCAAAACAAATGGGTCAAAATCACTCTGACACTGTGTGCAAAGCTTGCTCTATCAAATATTAATGTGTGGTGGTTGAATACTCATGCAAACAATATACAGTATGTCAGTTTTTTATTTTTCTTACAAATATTTCCCAAAATAAAACCAATAGAGTATCAGTGTTTTAATAGAAAATATTGAACAGAGAATTCTTAAGGGTTCCGAAAACTTTTGCAAGGTTCTGTATCTGGGACTACATTTCAGAGTTCTGATTGGCATTGGTAGCTTTTTTGGATTTATGTGGATTTATTTGACAAGTCACACTGTTGGCCTGCTACCTAGAAGTAAAGCGGTGTTCAAAGCCACCCATCCGTAAAATAGCTGAGAGCCATAACCTAATCACACAAAGCTGAGTAAAATCATGTGTTGAACAGCAGAGGCAGCAACATATCTGGAATACTTTAGTTAGAGACAGAGGAGAGTTCTTGAGGGAGGGTGACAAAACTGATGTTATAAATGAACACACCCGCAGCAGCTCTGGGACTCATCTAAAACTCTCATGCAGTTCTGTATGGGAAAACAAACACTTAAAGGTGCTGCATTTATAAATTGTTTTCCCATGTGGAAGCTAAATAAAATGCAGCAACACTATTCTGTTTTGAAAACAACACTACCCTAACCTGCACCCAGTACATTTCTTGTCTTTGAGGGTTTTACTCTTATTTTCTGTTTTGGTCAAACAGGTTTATACTGGTGTAAAAACAAAATACTTTTAGAGTTTGTAAGACATTCTACAGCAATTTAGCCGGTACAATGATTTGCTATACTATTCAGTAAAATGTTTCCTTATAATATATATTCAAACACATCTATGAATTCCTAATAATGTCACTCATTAAAATAAATTTGAATATATTTTAAAATGTAAACATTGTTCTGCTTGGGGAGTAGATGATAATGTCTTTTAATACCATTTTGATTTGGTTTGTTTGTAAGGTCCAAAACAGCTTTGGGTATTTCAATATTATTGCAGAGACAACAATGCCTTTGGAACATATTCAGATCCCTTCATTTCTCTGCATTTTCAAGTGTTATGAACTTTATAATTTTTGCCATTTTTGCCATCAATATGCACACAATACCCATAGTCAAGTGATTTTTATATTTGTGCCAGTTCTTTTAAAATTAGAAATATCTCACATACCTATGTATTCAGACCCTTTATTAAGCGATCATAGCTTTGAGTGTTTTTGGGTATACCTCTACCAGCTTTTCACACCTGGATATGGGCAGTGTCTCCCATTCTTCTTTGCAGATCCCTTCAAGCTGTGTCAGAACTGTGATCTCTGTGATCTTGTTTTCGCCTGACGTAGTGCTTAGCAGTCAGGCCTAAATGTTCAGAAAATCTTTTTCCTCATGCTCTCAAGGTCCTTTACGTGCTGTCTGGCAAACTCCAGGCGGCATGTCATATGCCTTTTACTTAGGAGTGGCTATTGTCTAGCCACAACCATAAAAGCCTGGTGCATGTTGTTTATTGCTGTGCCTCAACTTTTGCAAAAGCTTTTCAGAACTGGCAGATTGCTTTTAAAGCTGTTCCACACACCTTTTGTCAATTGAAGCTTGTCCTCAAAGCCAAACCAATGGTGTTCTCCAAAGCAAAAGATTAACCTCTGAATCTTCCACCTATAATTACTTGACAGGGCAATAAGTTTGAGACTGTAACTTCTTATAAATATCAAGTTTTAACTTATGACAGCCTTTCTTTTAAATTACATATCAAAAAAAAAATTAAGATATTATTTCAGAAGTAATTAGTGTTTTTCTTTTGAAGCCGAAAGGGGGCTTTTTACGCCTATACTGGACTACAACATTTTATGAATAAATGCTTGCACTAAGTGTCTAATAACTGGCTAATAAGCTGTTAAAACGGCCAGTGGCAAAAGCAATACAGTTCATAGACGCTATTTGTGGTCGAGGTAAACTTAATAAGAAATGTTAGTCAGTTTTACACGATCCTCAATGCAGTCTAGCGTCTGCTGAAACGTGTAATGCCGTCGTGCAGTGGTTAAAGACAGTGCCTCTCATGTGGAAGACCTAAGTTTGAATCTATTGAGAGCAACAACATTTATTAATTATTTCTGGTAGATTCCACGATTCTCTCGTCTTTTCACTTGATGAAAAAGTTAGTTGTCGTCGCCTTTATTGATAGTTATTGTATAAATGTCATTCACGAATGAAAGAAAAAAGTACGTTGTTTTGGCATGAAAGAACAAAATACGTTATTATGCCATGAAATTAAATAGCTTTGGCAGACTTGCTAGCAATTGCTCAATTCTTATGACTATTCCAGTAAGTTAGTAGATACCGGTAAAGCTTATTACTGGCTAATACGCTGTTAAAACGGCCAGTGGCAAACACAACACATAGCTGCTATTTGTGTTGGAGGTAAACTTAATATGAAACGTTAATCAGTTTAACTGTATCAATGTCATTCACGAATGGCCAATTAACTATTAACACAGGCAATGGCAAAAGAGGATTTCTACCCAGAAAATATACAGCTCTGTGGTGTAGTGGTTAACTACACAGCCTTTCATATGGGCGACCTGGGTTTGAATCTCGAGGTGGTAACATTTTCTATTGTGGGCCAGCTGAACTAGGCTTGCCTGGTTTCTTGTTTTATAATAACTTGCAGCTGCTTATCTTCGCAAGGACACTTCTGAAAAGGAGATCTAATTTCAGTGAGGCTCCTGGTCAGATAGAGGTTAATAAAAAAAATGATAACGTGCTGCAGAGATGTGTCTTTTCAGCAAATTATCCCATCTCTGCAGAAATACTCTGAAGCTCTGTTTAAGTGGCCATTGAGTTGTCGGTCACCTCCATGACCAAGGGCATTCTTAAAGGGTTACTTAGTTTGGCTGGACAGCCAACTCTAGGAAGAGCCTTGGTGGTTCCAAACTTACAATAATGGGGCCCACTGGTTCCTGGAGTTTCTTGGACCTCATAGCTTGATTTTTGGTCTGACATGCACTTTGCACAGTGCAGTGAGGGACCTAATATAAACAGGTCTTTCCAATTCATGTCCAATCTATTGAATTTGCCACAGATGGAATCCAATCAAGTTCTAGAGACATATGATCAAAGGACACAGGATGCATCCAAGCTCAATTTGAAGGGTCATTGCAAAAGGGCTGAATACAGTACCATTTTACATCAGATATTTCAGTTTATAACTTTGAATAAATTGGCACAGATTTCTAAAAACGTGTTTTTGCTTTTTCATTTCAAATGTATCATTATAAATGAAGTAAATAACACAACAAAATGTTAAAAAGATGAAGGGGTCTGAATACTTTCCAAAAGCACTGAAAGTTATGGACATCTTCTAAAATGTAATTTATTAAATTAATACACTTGTATATTTTATATTTAACCTGTGTAATCTTTTTTTGTGCTCTAGATGCCATTCCCAAACAAGTGAAAGCAACAATCTCGTAACAAGGGCACATATCAAGGTCTGGGTAGATTAGATGGTAAGCAAACAATCAATTCTAGTAGTCAACTTCTTGGATGCAGGAGAAATGGGCTGGAGAAATGTCCTGAGCGACCTTGACAAGGGCCAACTTGTTATGGCCAGACGAATGGGTCACAGCATCTCTGAAATGGCAAGGCTATCCCATCTGGTCTGAACCGACAGAAGGTCTACTGTGGCACAAGTCACAGAAAATGTTAATGATGGTTACAGGAGGAATGTGTCACAACACACAGTGCACTGCACCCTGCTGCGTATGGGGCTGTGTGGCCACAGACCGGGAGTGCCCATGATGACCCCTGTCCACCATTGAATGTGTCTACAATGGGCACGCAACCATCGGAACTGGACCTTGGAGCAGTGGAAGGTATCTTTTACATCACATGGACGGCCATGTACGTGTGCACCGTATACATTGGGAAGTGACAAGCCACTGGTTTGAGGAACATGATGAAGAGTTCAAGGCGTTCAAGGTGTCGAAATTCCTCAGATCTCAATCTGATTGAGCATATGTGGGATGTGCTGGACCAACAAGTCCAATCCACAGCAGCTCCACCTCATAACTTGCAGGACTTGAAGGATCTGTTGCTTGGTGCCAGATACCACAGGACACCTTCAAGGGTCTTGTAGAGTCCATGCTTCGATGGGTTGACGCTGTTTTGGCGGTATGCAGTGGACCAACAGTGTATTGGGCAGGTGGTCAAAATGTTTTGCCTCATCAGTGTAGCTCCCTCCACACTGATTGGAAAGCTCTGTCTATATAGACAGAAAGTTATAAATATTTGTTTGTGAGAGGATTAAACGTTCACAGCTTGTTGCAATATGAACCATTTAATTTATTTTTCGGGCTTGGGCCGACCGGGCTTAAAATTTCACAGGAGCCATTTGACACAGGCAGGGCTTGAATGTCACGGGCAATGGGCGGAACTTAAAATTCAGGCCTGTGCGCAGCTCTGAGACTGCCTTTGTAGGAACCCTGTGGCTGTTTAGACGATGAAATTGGGTTAAAAAAAGACTACATTATATGTGTTGTGTAATGATGCGGGTGTAGAAAAAACAGAAATACTTATTTGGTGAGTGGGGATGTTTATGTCTGAAAAAAAAATTGTGTTTAGAACATTTTTGTAGAAAAGGGGAGCTGCGAGTATTTCAGAAGCGGTTTTGAAATCAGACACTCAGCCAGCACTGAAGTGCTTCCATCTGCCTTTGAGATTCACACTAGACTCACTTAATATCTTCATAATATCTCTCTTGGCTCCAAGAGGAGAGAGTAGGCGATGAGGAGAAGGGGAGACTTATCGCTTTGTCCCTGGCATATTTCCCAACCTTACCGCATATCTTCATAATATCTAACCCAATAAGCTTCAGCTGACTAATAACTTGATCATGTCTTTCACAGTCTGGCGGTGAAGCCAATGGAGTGGAGAATCAGGAGGAGGTGAAGCGAGTGGGAGGACTTGTCTGTACATTGCAAATGAGTGATCTGGTGTTTGGAAGACCCGCATTATTGGAAACCTGCAGCACTGAAGCTCCATTCACATTCCCCAAGGAGTCTAAGAAAGCGGGTTCAAAATGAAAACCATGATGTGGCTTAACTGAGGTGTACAGATGACAAAATCCTCTCTTCCCCCCTTCAGTTCCTCTCAGGACTTGTTACCTACCGTAGGCGGTGACATACCTGTGGAGTGCATCTCTCTGCTCACCCTGGGCTCGCGTCTGTTGGTACACCAGCTCTTCCGTCTGTCTGCTCTGAGCCCTGGAAGACACAGACCCTGTACCAGTCAGACATTGCTCTCAATGCGCGTGGTGTGCACTCACATCTCCTTGTGCTAAAATCCCGGGGCCCGCGTGAGGGCACACATGTCGTGCGAACACTCGGGGGATCACGTCACCGCATAGGCGTGTAATGAAGTAGTGGTTGGGATTGTTGTGGGCCCCCCCCGACCCACCCCCTGGCCTCTCCGTGTCTGTTGTGTGTTATTGTAAGCTGAGATAGGGCCGTGGCCTGTGTGACACGCCGCTATCAGTCAGCGGGGTTACCCTAACCTTCTCCTGTTCTCTGTTCCACAGATAACACTGCCAGGGAAGAATGGGATAGGGAGAAGAGGTAAGGGAGGCGCTCAGAGAGAAAGGGGTGACAGGAGGGACGGTGGGAAGGTGGAGGAGTATGCGGTGTGACAGCTGTCGGGTCACAGGGACCTGGGAGAGGGTCATGCCAAGGGGCGGGGCGGCCATGTTGCTGCGGGGACGCTTTGGAGAAAACCTCCCCCAGGGATAATCATTGCCCTTTCTCGTTTTCTTCCTGGCTTCTCGCTCGTACTTCACACGCTCCTCCGTCTCTCTCAAATGTACGCGGGCAAAGGCACACCTCGACGCTCTTCCGTTCCCGAGCGCATTCCCTCACTCTCTTTCCGTGCCACCCTTCTTTCATCTCTCCCTCTCTCCTCTAATCTGTCCTTTCATCCTGCTTTCATCCTGGCCTGTCCCGGCGTTGAAACAGAGGCCGTGTGGAGGAAGCAGGTTGCTACAGAGGAAAAGATCCAGGCCCCAGGCCTGTCAGAAGGACAGATGGAATCAGCTCTGCTCTCCTGCTATCCATACTAGCGCGCAGTCTGGATCCACTTCGTAAAAATGTTTGTTTACGCTTGGGGTCTATTCTGTAAGATTCAAATTGATCTGTGTTGTTGCTCTCAGATAATTTCCAGATTGTGTCTGGTCTCATTTACGATCAACAAGCACAGAGCATAAGGGGTTAAGATGTATCAGCAAGTTAATTACCTAGATCAAAGTGGTGTGTTATTAATAGGATCACGCCAAAGATAAGCTAGCATGTTTGGGACTTTTTTTATCATTTAGCAGACGTTCTTATCAAGAGAGTTTGCATACGGGAGATTGCATATGTTTCTGTACCAGTCACCCACCAAGCCTGGCATTGCAAGCTCTATGCTTCACCAACATGAGCTACTCTGGGTCCAGATAATAATATTAAAGGCAACCCATACATGCTTGTCACGCGCTGGGATGGAAAAGGTATATCCATTAAAGGGATTGAGAACATGTGAGAAGATAACGGGGGCATTATTTTCCCAGCTCTCTTTCGTCACCTCATACATTTTCTGTCTCTCACTGTAATTACTGTAATCTCCTGCCTTT
>JACXGI010000624.1:23693-37607 GCA_016801175.1 Esox masquinongy
TCTCCCTCCACCCTTTCTCTCCTCTTTCTCTCCCTCCACCCTTTCTCTCCTCTTTCTCTCCCTCCACCCTTTCTCTCCTCTTTCTCTCCCTCCACCCTTTCTCTCCTCTTTCTCTCCCTCCACCCGTTCTCTCCACTCTCCGTCTTATCCTTCTCTCTCAAAAAGGGTGATGGAGATGATATTACTAATGGGGACCAAATCGAGCATGAATCCAAGGCTCGAGGAAGCTTTTTGTCTCTCCATCTGCGAAGGACGCTGACACACTGTGTTGACCGCGCCACCGTCTGTGTCTCTGCATGGGCGAGCGGTTTACTGAACGCCTTACTCAAGGAAACAAACAACTGGCCCGGTTAATTCTCTGGCCCGGTGGCTCAGCTCAGTCAGATGCCAAGCGTGTCAAACTGTTCGTGACGTGTGCACACGTGCGTGTGTTTCCATGGCAACAAGTTGAAACACAACAGGTGTAGAGCAACTGTTTCTGATATGCAGGTCAGAGGTTCTGTGGTTGTCATGGTAACAAACACAGCAACAGAGAGTGATTATGTCCTTATAACAACAACACAACCCTCACTGAAATGAGAAGTCTTTGGGTGATTAAAACCATGCAGTCAACCATCCAGTCAATTTCATATCTTACATCCTAGGAAGATAGCTTCTTGGAAGGACTAGATACTTATCTCAATGGCTCTGGGTTAGGCTAGCTAATTACATTAAAGGTTTGTGGTTAGGCTGGCTAGTGATCTCATAAGATCTTGGTCAGGCTAGCTAATTATCTCAAAGGTTCTGGTTGGGCTAACTAATTATCCCCAAGGTTTTTGGTTAGGCTAGCTAAAGATCTCAATTGTTTTGGTTGGGCTAGTTAAAGATCTCAAAGGTTCTAGGTTGGGCTAGTGCTTTGTTGGGCTAGTGCCCAACACATTTCAGATCCAACCATTACAGCTATTATATTACCATATCATCTCCAAGAATCTCAGCTATATGAGGCATCTGTGATGCTCTAGCTAGGTATATGTCAACATCTGTCACAGAGTAACTATATTTTGTATCATGTATTCTTTTGTAACTCAACAACAGTTGGGAGTTTTAACATAAAATTCAAATATTCAAAATAGATCTCCCTCTACAATTTAAAAGTAACTGAGATTAGTGTTAGCAAGCCATTGTTGGGTCTGGTGTGGGCTGGCCTTTAACGTGCTGGTGTGGATGTGGTGAGGACCTGTTTTAGGGTTGCCATGTGATAGCCAGTGTAGGGTTGCTGTGGGCTAGCCAATGCCCACCAAATCCACAAATAGGGCCAAGGAGTCATGTCTGCTGGGTACACTCACACAGACGATGGAAACACTCGCGTGCACACACAGCTAATTATTTGTCAGAAGAGGTCAGAAGATAGATAGAGCAGAGAGGACAGGAGAAAAGAGGAGTGCATGAGGAGGGAGGCAGCATTAGTGTGTAAACAAGCGCTTTATCTTAAGACTGTCAGGTCAAGTAGCCCTGCAAGGCTTTGATGATCAGGGCAGGGTTGTATTTACCACAGTGAAATAACTCCCCCGTGCTGTGTGTGTGTGTGTGTGTGTGTGTGTGAGTGGATTGGTAGAACCTCCCTTTGGAGACAAGACGTGTCACTGAAGTAAGACAAATAGCGTATTTTGGACTTATTATGATAACAGTGACAGATTGAAGTAAACGGATGGAGCTTTCACTTGACAGAGCTGTCAGCAGAGTAAACCACAAGCGTACTCCCTGATTCTGAACCTGTTCTGAACCCACCATGACGCTATGCTTAAAGAGAAAACTGGACAGGAAACCGGGAACTCAGTTTACACTGGCTGCCGTGTTCGTTTAAATTCCCTCGAAAGAGCAGACTGGAAAGAAGTTCCAGAGGGATGATGGAGTGAAGCAAATGAGAAAACCAAAAGAACAGAGGTCGGCAGATAGCCCAGTGGTTAGAGTGCAGGGCCACTCTGTCATGTAACGAAACCAAATTAGCGCTCTACCCTAATTTGTCATGTTAGTCTTTTTGGATAAGATCATCTGTGTAAAAATGGTTAAAACGAAAAAAAATTAACTGGACCAAAGGTCATGAAGGAAAGAAGGGCAGATGCAGGAGACAAGGGAGAATAAATAACTAAATCACTAAGACCATTTTTTTCCCCTTCACAATGTATGGCATTTGGCTGCTGTTAAGACAGAGTGAAGCAGGTGAGCCAGTGTGTTGTACGTTTCTGGTCCAACCAATCAGTACTTTCTGGTTGTATCGTCACACTGTGTATTTCTGGGTTATGTAACACTGGGAAGTATCCATGGCCCAGCCTGTAAACAGTGATTAGACAGTTCAGTGTGTGCGTGAGCCGGTTAGTAGGCATGTCACGCCGAATATTTATTTCCCTGACAGGGCGGGGCATGCAAGGCCTGTTACCGTGATGTGATTGGCTGGGAGACAGGAAGTATAAATCCTTGGCTGGCTCTGACCTGCTCTTCACCTCCATCGCACATTCCTTTTTCTAGCCTGCTCAACAGGACAGGGTGTTGAGGGAGTGTTTATTTGTGTGCTTGCGTTTGTTCTGCATTTTTGTACTCGTGTGAGCGCTTCGCATGCAAATACGCATGTAAATATGTATGTGTTGCATACCAACTTACGTTAGCAGCTGCTCTACGCTGTCTTTTTCCATCCTGACTCTCTGGAGTTCCGCACACACGCTACTCAGCTCCCCCCTCAGCACTGTAAACACACACAGACACACCTTAGGTTACCTGAGAGTTGTCGTCAGTCAGTAACATAGAAGAGACTTAAGAACGAGGAGACGTGACAACATCCCCAATCTGTAGCCAGTGACATGCTTAAGTAATTACAGCTTGGCTACTAAACACTCCAATCCCTTGCTGACTTCCAGCCAGGTGTGTCAACAGAGACAGGGTCAGTTTTATGACCCCCCCCCTCTCCTAAGTAGTTATCTCTCCACTCAACATTCAGTAGAGGGATTAGCCTTGGCCTCTGCCTCAACTTTCCCTCTTCCTGTGTCTCTATCTCCCTCTTTTCCTCTCTTCATCCCCCCCTTGTCTATCCCTCTATCCATACTCCTCTCCCCATAGAGTCCTTGGTCTTCTCCGAACCCCTCTGATCAGGAGCCGCGTGATAGAGAGACCTCTACATCTAAACACGAACGGTGACAAGAAGAGAGGGAGAGAGGGAAAGGGAGGGAAGAAGACAGAATGAGAGCCATCTATCACTCAGCACCAAGACACTTGATGTCTGAACGACGAACAAAATCATCCACCCTGTCATTCTACCGGAGAGAGATGGAAACAACAACAGCACGTAACAAGGGAACATGAGCTTGCTTCAAAGGGGTGAAGAAGTCGAGAAATGGGAGAGCAAGAGGGTTACAGAATGAGAGAGTGACTGAGGAGGAGATATGGGGAGGGATGGAGGGAGGGAGGGAGAGTGAGTGACTGAGGAGGAGGACTGATGGAGTGAGAAAGGGGAGATATGAAGGGAGAGAAGTGTATATAAAGGGGGAGAGAGAGAATAGTGGCTGAGGGGGAGATATAGGTGGAAATATGAAGGCAGAGAAAAAGAGAGTGTGAGGCGGAGATTTGAAAGGAGATGGGAGGTATGACGGAGAAAGAAACAAAGAAATGAAGAGAACGGTGGAAGAGAGAGATATGAAGGGAAAGAGAGGAGTGAGAGAGGGAGAAGAGGAGAATAGAAAGACGGAAATAAAACATTAGATGCTTTTTTTATTGTATATAATATTTTTTAATATTAAGTCAATTTCAATTAGATTTTTCAAATCTTAAGAAGAAAACATATTTCAATTATCTGGAATTTTAAGCCAGACCAGATAAAGCATGCATATCTTTTTCCTGAATATAAATATGGTGGGCTGAAATTATTAAAATATAGAAGAGCAAAATCATTCACTGAAAGCTTGTCACATACAGTGTTATGCAGACAGTGTTGATATGACTGATTGGGGCACCATTACTACAGTACACTCCCAGACACTGAACTCTGTAGCTCTATCAAAGTGATCTTTGGTCCCTGAGGCTTCTCTCACAAATCTCAGACTTGTTTAAGTGCTGAGTTTTGAGGCACAGCCTTTTATTACCGTGTATACTGTATATATATAAAAATAGCTTGGAAGACAATGTCGAGGTATCAAGTCTGTGGCTCAAGGTGTTTGAACAGATGCATAAACCAACACCGATTCGACACTGCATGTTTTTCAACGTAAATTATTGTACAAAATAAAAAAGATATAACTATTATGCTGATTATGCTGCAAGGAAAGAGAATCATTAGACCATCAAAATTGTTGTAAGTTCTGACCTGGAAATTAAATCAAGTTGGCTCATAGCTTGCTAGAGCCATGTGGACAGGGATGGTGGCTCATATTCTGTGAGCTCCATCTCCAAGGATCACAAGTTCAATCCCAGTGCTAGGCAGTTATATAGCGTTTTTTTTTTAGCCTTATCCCAAAGCGTAGCTCTTAGTATAACCTGTTGGAATTCTTTTGTACAAGTAACAGTGAAATTGTTTCTGTTTTAACACTATCCCAGACCTGGCCTAATCATAACTTAATATTCATGGTCAAACGTTGAATTATAAGGTCAGATTGTTGTTGAGGAAATAGGGTTATCTAACTGACGACAACCAGATACATTCAACCATGAACACATACATACACAGCCTGATTTCCAATCTAGTGATTGGACGACGGGACTAGACTGTACGCCTGCAAGTAAGTTGTCCTGACTTAACCCAGACCATCTGTCGGTCTTTACATGGCAGTAAATACACCTGAAAACACAGCATCCAATTGGCGCCAGAAAGCAGACCACACAGCTACAAGGTAGTGGCCAGAGGTGCCAATTAGGAATTTGTCTGTTTGCTTTGGGTTGTTATAATGCTGAAAGGTAAACTTCTGCCCCAGTTTCAGCTTTCTTACAGAGGGCTGCAGGTTTTACTCAAGGACATTTCTCTACATTGCTTCACTAATTTCTACTTTTATCATGACAAGCGCCATAGTTCCTGACAATGAGAAACATCCCCATAACATGATGCTGCCGTCATCATACTTTACAGTATGAATGGTGGGTATTCTTGAGAAATGACTTCATTTTTGCCACCCTACCATACCGGACAGATATGTGGACTACTTGGGATATTGTTGCCACATGCACACTTTAACAAGTCTTGACCATAGAAGCATGTAGCACTGTTAAAGTTGCTATTGCCCTTTTGGCAGCCCCTCCAATTAGTCTTCTGCTTTCACCGGAGGGTCAGTCTGATCTAGATAGGGTCTTGGCGTTGACATACACCTTTCACATCTTAATAATTGTCTTGACCATTCTCCAAGGGATATTAAAGACCTTTTAATACCCATCCCCTGATCTGTGTCTATCCGCATCTTTGGGACTACCTTTTTATGAACGTTTTCTCTTTGCAATTCACTAGCTAACAGGAGGGACCAACAGACATTGCTGAATTTATCCTGAAATCATGTGTATCCCCAAATCATGTGTGCATAATTTTAAACATGATTGTTTACACCTAAACTAATTAAGGATTGCTATTACAAAGGGGATGGAGACTTATCCAATTACGATATCTCAATTTAGTATTTTTCACGTATCACTTTATTTCACAAACAAAGAAAATAGATGCCTCTTAAGTATGGATTATGGTGTGTAAATAATAGACACAATTAACAAACCAAATTTAATGCATACCACTACAAATTGTGAAACGGTTTGAGGGGGTTTAGACAGTCTAAAAGGCAGTGTATAGAACGTATGGTTTAGGATTAAAATTTTAGACATTTTGGGTATGCTGAGAAAGCATTTGAGAGCATGGTCTCCCTCCCCCTCGCTCTCTCTGTATGTGTGTGTTTGTATCTGTGGGCTATTGAAGCGGTTCTTTGGTTCAGCGGCACAGTTGCGCGTGGCTCCGGTGGTGTGGTGAGAGTGCTTTCAACTGCTCCAGCAAGGTCAGGCTGACATTCTCCCTCTCTCCTGCCAGTTCCCTCTCTTTTTCTCTTGTTCTTTCTTTGTCACTTTCTGCCCTCTACCTGTCTCTCTTTTTCTCTCCTTCTCTTCTACTCTCTTTCTATCTCTCTCGCTCTCTATATCACTCTCTTAAGCTCAGTCTTCTTTATCTATCTATCTATCTATCTATCTATCTATCTATCTATCTATCTGTCGTTTGCTCTCTCACTCTCGGCAGGGAAAGAGGAGTGAAGGATGACTCGTTTCTGCAGCAATACACTGATAATTGCTTTCTGGTCACCGTGACACAACCTGGCCAGGCGGAAAGCAGGAGACAAAAACACACGCACGCACGCATAGCTGCAGGGTGATATAAGTTTCCCCAACACAATCTTGCCCAATCATCTGTCTGTCTTTATGCAACGCCAGCGAGTCTTTACTTGTGAGATAACAGTGGGAGGGTTTATATTATTCCCCTGCTTCCCCCCTCACTTTCTTCCTACTTTAAGAAGAGTCTCAAGGTCATGTTTTTTTTGGCCAGCTGACTAGGACAAACACATACACACACACACACACACAACCCACACACAGAAATATATGACACATGGCTCATACTGTAGCACCTGACAAAAACCTAATGGCTTAAAGTACCAGAGAAAGACCTTGGGGTTTTACAGAATGTGTGTATTAGTTGACATATGATGGCCAATCCATACAGACCGGTGTAACATTTGTACCGTTTCTTTTGATTATGTTACACCACTGTCAATCAAGCTATTGCATACTTGCAGTGATATTCAGAGATAAATAGAATTTCGATTTTTCTGTCAACCACCCTCTTTAGACGTTGCTAAAAAAGCTGTAATTCATGCTTCCGGGCTGTACTATCTATTTCAGATGGTTTTCAAAGCCTTTTAAGATGTCCAGTGTGAAACCAGGTATTTCATTTATTGACCACACAACACAGTGCAGACTAGAATTCTCATTTATAAAACATCCACTTTGGTTTGGTCATTTTATAGGGACTTGTCAGAGGAGCATTTGTACAGTTATATCGACAAGTTTTCTGATACGTCGGCTGTTCTAAAACCTGGCCAAACTCTCCTAACACATCTCTGTGTTGCTATCTATTATCATATTAAGCCTTTTGAACCTGATAAAATAGCAATGTCACGCTCTCACCCTTGACATAACACCTCACAGTCTTTGAGTCAAGTCGATGACTATGCAGTTTGATTTTCAAGGTGAGGCTGGTGGGACTCGCGGAGGTCGGGAACCAAAAACAACCCCCTCGTCAATCTGAATTCCACCCAATCACGCCACAGGCAACAGGCATGCCCACATCTCTCCAAGAAACGCCTCAAACCACACCGCCAAGGATGAAAAAACAAAACGTGTGTGAACATACCAGTCCACTTCACATGCGCCCACAAAGAGAACGCCGACGTCAGAGAAGACATTCAAGTCTATCCGGCGTAGGTGTTGAGTGATGGCGACGGTTCACTGTGCGGTCATGTTGGGTCCACAAAACCGTGCCTTTTCGCCTGATTGGCTGGCAGACACAGAAGAGAAGAAAGGCAATGAAAGAAAGAGAAGAGATCTCACTCTCATTTTTTATTTATTAATTGTTATTTTGCGCAATCTCTCCCTCTGCCCTCCTTTTGCTAATCTTCCGGTTCTCTTCCACACCTGTTCAGGCAAATGTCCCCCCACCTCTCTCGGGTAACCATAGAAAGCTGACTGACGGGTAGCTTAGCTTAATTGCAGGCTAACGCCCATATCAGTTCGGAGTCACACAGATGTGAGGGTGTGTGTTTGCATGTGTCTAACTTTGTCATTCCATGGTTAACAGGTTTATTAACCCAGTGTCATAGGTGTGGGATGTCAATCCGTCACTACAGGTGTGTCATTTACTGGGCTTCACTGAATGTTTGGACTTTAGCTGTCACCTTTCTGTCCCTTTCCGCATCCCTGTGTGTTTACTATGAGT
Organism: Esox masquinongy; assembly: GCA_016801175.1. NCBI lineage: Eukaryota > Metazoa > Chordata > Actinopteri > Esociformes > Esocidae > Esox > Esox masquinongy. The sequence continues at coordinate 31,672 of JACXGI010000624.1, forward strand.
GTGTGTGTGTTAGGTTATGCTAACATCAATGAACACACCCAAACTTCTCTCTCCCTTATTTCAATCTACATGTCTCTTTACCTCTGATCCTTTAAGCTTTTTCTCACTCTTTTAAACTCTTATTCCAGTCTTTCCTAGTCTCACTTTCTAATTATCTATTTCTATTTCTCTCAGATGACCAAGGCCTGTGTTTTTGAAGGACTGTGACAGTGATTGATTCCTACTGAATGATGAGGCACTCCTGTAACCTTGAATGGCACTTTGCCCAAACCCTTATCTTTGTTCTTCTGGGTGGGGGAATTTGCTACCTGCGTGAACTTGGCCCCCCACCCAACACAAAACATCAGCAAAATAGGCTAAATCGTTTGTGCTCCGTTTGTGCTGGTTTGTGACGTTAAAAGTTTTGTTTGTGCTGCTATCATTTTATAGATATTAAAGAATATTTTATAGGTCATTCTGAGGTCACTCAGCCCCCAAACATGCACCAAATTCAACCAAAATAGTGTTGTTTGTTTGTGCTATGTTTGCGCTGGTTTGTGCCGTTAAAGGTTTTGTTTGTGCTAAAGCAGTGTTTTATATAGTAGACATTTAATTTTAGGTGATGGGTCACCAGCCCCCCAACCTGTTCCAAATTGCCTCAAAATAGCCTCAATCGTTTGTGCTCCATTTGTGCCACTAAAAGTTTTGTTTGTGCTGCTACAGTTTTTAGTAAATAACCTACATTCCTACTGGATAGTGTATTGGTTTTACTCTTTTTCCACTATAGCTCATTATCGGTAAGAAAGGCAGTCGCAAAAACAAACCCTTATCGGCACAAACGGAGCACAAACTATTGAGCCTATTTTGAGTGAATTTGACCTATAATATATTATTCAATATCTAAAAAATGATAGTAGCACAAACAAACATTTTAACGGCACAAACCAACACAAACGATTAAGCCTATTTGCCGTAGGTTTGCGCTGGATGGGGGACCATCTTTACACAGGTAAAATACCTTTAATCGCTTGTGCTCCAGTTGAACTGCTGTCATTTTTTAGATATTAGTCCTAAAGAATATTTTATAGATCTTTCCGAGGTCACTCAGACCCCAACATGCTCCAAATTCACTCAAAATAGGCTCAATCGTTTGTGATCCATTTGTGCTGGTTAAAGATTCGTTTTTGCGACTGTCTTTCTTGCCGATACAGTTGAAGAAGTAATGACAGAGCTAAGTAGGTTATTAAAGTAGAAAGTAAAAAAGTAGGTTATGTAGCAGCACAAACAAAACATTTAACGGCACAAATGAAGAACAAACAAACAAGACTATTTTGGGTGAATTTGGAGTATGTTGGGGGGGCTGAGTGACCTCAGAATGACCAATGAAATATTCTTTAATAATAAAAAATGATAGCAGCACAAACGAAAATTTTAACAGGACAGACCAGCACAAACGGAGCACAAATGATTGAGCCTATTTTGAGTACTGTTTTGATGTTTTCATTTGAGTATTTGTTTTTATGTTAAAAATATATTGTATTTTTATATTTTTTCTTTTTCTTTGTGAAGCACATTGAATTGCTTCGATGTATGGATTGTGCTATATAAATAAACTTGCTTACTACATTTGGAGCATGTTGGGCGGCTGAGTGACGTCATCTCCTATATTCAAATGTCTAATAGATAAAACGCTGAAGCAGCACAAATGAAACTTTTAACGGCATAAACTGACACAAACGGAGCACAAACAAACAAGACTATTTTGGTTGAATTTGGACCATGTTGGGGGGCTGAATGATGTCATCACCTATAATTAAATGTCTAATATTAAAAACACCGATGCAGCACAAAAAAAATGTTTAACAGAAATTTTAACAGCACAAACCAGCACAAATGAAACACAAACGAATGAGCCTATGTTGACTCATACCCTGGCAGAAATTGTGTACCCTGGCAGAAATTGTGAAATATTGGCATTGATTTTGAAAATATGACTGATCATGCAAAAAAAACCTTTTATTTAAGGATAGTGATCATACGAAGTCATTTTTTATCACATAGTTGTTTGGCTCCTTTTTAAATCATAATGATAACAGAAATCACCCAAATGGCCATGAGCAAAAGTTTACATACCCTTGAATGTTTGGCCTTGTTACAGACACACAAGGTGAAAATGGCAATTAAAGGTTAAATTCCCATACCTGTGGCTTTATAAATTGCAATTAGTGTCTGTGTATAAATAGTCAATGAGTTTGTTAGCTCTCACGTGGATGCACTGAGCAGGCTAGATACTGAGCCATGGGGGACAGAAAAGAACTGTCAAGGTAATGGAACTTAATAAAGATGGAAAAGGATATAAAAAGATATCCAAAGCCTTGCAAATGCCAGTCAGTACTGTTCAATCACTTATTTAGAAGTGGAAAATTCAGGGATCTCTTGATACCAAGCCAAGGTCAGGTAGACCAAGAAAGATTTCAGCTAAAACTGCCAGAAGAATTGTTCGGGATACAAAGAAAATCCCACAGGTAGCCTCAGGAGAAATACAGGCTGCTGTATTTCTCCTGAGGAAAAAGACGGTTTGGTTGTTCCCGACAACACCTTGACACGCCTCACAGCTTCTGGCACACTGGTATTTGGAGTGACAAGACCAAAATAGAGCTTTATGGTCACAACCATAAGCACTATGTTTGGAGAGGGGTCAACAAGACCTAGAGTGAACAGAATACCATCCCCACTATGAAGCATGGTGGTGGCTCACTGATGTTTTGGGGGTGTGTCAGCTCTAAAGGCACGGGGAATCCTGTGAAAATAAGATCTACTGACCTTAATATCATTGAGACACTCTGGGGAGATCTCAAATGTGCGGTTCATGCAAGACGACCAAAGATTTTACATGACCTGGAGGCATTTTGCTAAGACGAATGGGCAGCTATACCACCTGCAAGAATTTGGGGCCCCATAGACAACTATTACAAAAGACTGCATGCTGTCATTGATGCTAAAGGAGGCAATAAACAGTATTAAGAACTATGGGTATGCAGACTTTTGAACAGGGGTCAGTTCATTTTTTTCGTTGCCATGTTTTGTTTTATGATTGTGCCATTGTGTTATGACCTACAGTTCAATGTGAATCCCATAAGTAATAAAAGACGTGTTTTGCCTGCTCACTCATGTTTTCTTTACAAATGGTATATATATTACCAATTCTCCAAGAGTATGAAAATATTTGAACACAACTGTATAAAATACCGAAGAATTCCAGCATTACACATCAATTCATCCATTCGTTTCTACAACCAGCCCAAAAACAATGAGTATTTTACATTTTTCTTAGCAAGTACTTAGTATGTGACTACTTAGTATGAATTAACTTTCAGGTGATAATAATGTTATAGATTAGAAACTTAAATGAGGCAACTACGCAGCGCTGCTGTACCAAGCAACTAATTAGCCTACCTACATGTGCTTTGTTAGAAAATACAGTGTCTGGACACAAATATCAACAACAGCAATCGAACACAGTGCTGCTTGAAAGTATGTGAACCCTACAGGGATGGCCATTCGTTTTGTGTAAAATATAAAAATCAACACAACAAAAGTGGTTTGACAAAAACTCTTATTTCATGTGTGCAATAAATGTGAACCCCTTTATTCAATAGCTTGTGGCAGCTCCACAAGCTAAATGTCTCCTATAGCCACTAATCAGTCTCTGACATATTTTTTGCTCTGGTATGTGGAAAATTAGATCTAACATCCTAAAAACACAGAAATATCTATTGTGTCAAGCGAAAATTGTCTTGCCAGGTGTTTCTGGTAAGTCATATGTTTTTTGACACCTCATTTATGCCAGCCTTAAAAATACTGTCAATATTTAACTCTTGATTCTAGGCTTTTTATTTCCTTTTGGAGTCTGCTTTTGGTGTCTCTGAACACAAGGACCAAAGACGTCTCAGTAAAAATCAAGTCATTGTGAGTCTGAAAAATCATAAGGAATGAATCCAAAACATTGCCAACATCTTAGACTTATCTAAAACAACAGTTCAAAACATCATAAAAAAGGCCCTACAACCCGCAGAAGAACTACAGAGGCTACAGTGAAAGGTGCAGACACAGGTAAGACCACGATGATTTTACTGCTGATGACAGTAATGGATTCATAAGCGTACAGGAACATTTTGTTGGTTGAAGTACAAGGAAATGCCTCAAATTTATTGGACAGTGCTTCATCATACAGCAACAAAGACCACAAATATAGTGCCATAGCAACTAAGGAGTTTCACATCCAGATAGTGGAATGTACTAGCCAAGTCAATCTCCAGATCTGAATCCCATTGAACATGCCTTACATTCGCTGAAGATAAGACTTAAAGCAAAAAAGGAAACAAACGATGTCTGCCGTACAGGTCTGACAGAGCTTCATCAGAGAAGATAATCAGTGTCTAGTGCCTTATTTAGTTACTCTGTCCAAATAGTTTTGGTGCTCTGAAATAAGGGGACTATGTATAAATACTTTTGAAGTTTCTATATAATAAAAGCTAAAAAAAAAACCACAGTTAACCTCATAGGAACTGTTCAATTTCCAAATCAAAACATTTGGAGTACAGAGCCAAAAGAAGACAAAATGCATCACAGACAAAATACGGAGGGCCCTGTATGTTATTAAGCCACCGTTAAAATGATTTTCACCCCCTTTCATCCCCTCCTGTCTATAAGCTCCAGCTGTCGACTTGGTCAAATGTTTTGTCTACAGAGTCCAATATTGACACACTGTCTAGGAATGTTGCCTCCAAAGGGACACAGCCTCTCAAACAACCACAGCCAATCGCTAAAGCAGGTACGTGCTGTTACCTGCTTTAGCGATGCATTTGGGATTTTTGCAGACAGGTTATAGAATGATTAAATGAAATGACTATGTTATCAATGTGATGATATGTGCCCCATGTCATAAAACCCCCTTGATTTCCAACTTGGAATTTCAAGGCTAACTGAGGTATGATAGTGATTCTACTTATAGATTAAACAACATATTACACATCCAGCCCAAAATGGCAGGTTAACAAAAAGCTTGTTATTGGCAAAAGTCCTGGAACGCATCTTTGGTCATATCAACTGGAAGGAAAATACTCGAATAACCCTTCCCTTAAAGCCTCAATGCATGCAATTTATTATTACATTTTTCAATCCTCACCTACTAAATGACTGTTGCTTAGTTTTTATTATAACTCCAAAATATTTAATTATGTATTTCCATGAATCTTCTTTCTGGCCCTTAACATGCTTGATTGCGTGTGCATTATGAAACCAATTTGAGGATTTTGGTTACATAGACCTGATAGGCCTAATTGGATTTTCTAGGGCCCATCAGATTTTTAAATTCCATGAATGTTCATCCTACATAATCTCTCTTGAGTATTTCTTCTTCAGTGACCCGTGAATTGATCAGTGGTTGAGTTGTAGAGGAGATGCGTAGTCGTTACTAGTCTAGTGGAAGTGTCCTGCCCTCCCTGATAGCAGACCTTCATCAAGGACGTGAGGCTGAATAGTTGAAAAATCTACCTCACCCCACTTTGTGAAATTGTCATGCGAGTAGGCTTTCAGCTGAGTCGATTGCCAGCACCTTACTGAGGTTTGCCAGAGGAACACCTCAGGGCGGCCATCCCATGCAGAGGGAAGTGATGTCACTGCCTTTCCACCAGCGCTCGATTTGATCTGCCCAAAGTCTCGGCCCTGTCTATACGAACACTCAAACTAGTTTTCTTCTTCATTTCCGAATGTGCAAGAAAACTAGCATTGATATCAGACATAGCATGCCAAGATCCGGCAATGCTAGACTGTATAGAGAGGCAAGGGAAATTGTGAAAGCAGCAGCTGGAGCTAAAGGATTTGTGGCGGATGAACACAAACCAGAGGAAATTGGAAATTAGGTTTAATAAGGCACACACGACGATGGCAGATTT